>JAQGCS010001806.1:0-12204 GCA_034702105.1 Fuscozetes fuscipes | reverse complement strand
CCAAATGATTTTTTCTACCAAACGATTTTTCTATCAAGTGATTTTTCTACCAAATGATTTTTCTATCAAATCATTTTCTACCAAATGACTTTTCTACCAGATGATTTTTCTACCAAATGATAGTAGCCCTTTTATTTTTATTAGTAAAATATTTATCAATATTTAAGCCACAAATTTAGTCGCGGCTCACATTTTGGTGAATCTAATCTTAAGTTATGGTTTATTTAATGTTTGATGTGAACGATAGACATTTTAACTGCAAAATGTTTTTTCTTATTATATAAGACTTTAATTTATTACCTGAACAAAGGTATTCGTAGAAAAGCCCTAGGCACTATGGTTACAACATTAAGACCAACTTTCCTATTCTCTCCCTTTTCTACTGAACCGTTTGAAATGTTTGACACATCATTCGCAACAAATAAAAACAAAAATCAATTTTCTCCACTTTTGCCTCTAAGTTTTGAATTTGAAATGTGCTCTAGTAAAACTCATTAAGTTATAAATTAATGAAAAACTTATGATAATATTTGGCAACTTTTGAAAAAGTTAAAAGTCACTCATTATTATTAAAATATTATAAACAATTTGATTGAATAGTTTGGTTAACATTTAATTATTTCCTACATTTTTGGTAACATATCTCATATCTTAATGATTGCAATAAAAGTATTTTTTCTCAGATTTAGTCAATTATTGAAATAATTTTTTTTTAAAAATTAAAAATCAATTGAAGCGTAAAATTTTGTACACAAATACAGATTACAAATACAAATACTGATTATTTCATCGGAAACATTCTTCCTTTAAAAATTGACTTGCTCGAAATGACTTATTTACATTTCCTGGATTGTAAACTTCGAAAATACTTTTGATAGAAAGCTTAATAATTGGTCAAATTAACGCTCAATTTTGTTCGGCTGATTCACATACAATTATGGCAATAATTATCATGCTAATTAGGATAAATATGAGGAAAAACTTTTCTAATTTTGATGATTTATTTTGAAACAATCAAAAGTTGTTTTCATTTTCTTTTGTAGATTTGGAAATTCGTTTCAATTAAACAAATGTTATTTCAATGGAAAGTTGTTTTCCAAAACATACAAGAGCCTCATTTCAACAATGGTTCAGCCATGCGTTTAAACTCTGTCTGTGTTTTAATTTTATTAATTTAATAGAATTTTATCAGATTTTGGGTAATTTTTCACTTTTTCTAACCATAGGAACCTATTTGATGGTTGACCTGAAAAATGGGTTAAGTTTTGATCAAAAATGATTGCATTTCTTTAACTATTTTTGACACTTTGACAGAACAGTTCACTCCACTCAAAGTCATGGTTCGGGTCTATAAGTCTTGAAAACAAAAGTTCAACTGAATTATAATATGGGCTATTGTTCTTGGTGGAAGTGAAAACTTGGTTATTTCCGGGCGAAGAATTTTTTTTGAATATCAACATGAATACCTAGACATTTTTAGCCTGATAGAAAATATTCCAAACTAAATTATTAATTATGTATTGATAATTGCAAATATTTATTAATCTGATCACAGATTAAATCTTTAATCCATAAAACGAAAGTTAAAAAGCATTTTCTTAGAATTTCAAAAACTGTAACTTTTAAATTTTATATTATTTCAGAGCATACATGCATTTGTCCCGTGTTGGCCAAACATATACTAAAATTAAAACGACACAAAGAAAATTAGCATGGCCCCTGCATCAAGGATGAAAAACTGTGATCTTATTAATTTTTGTTTCGAGAGTTAACTGCTCTCTTCGTTTCCACAGAAGGTCTATGTGTGGTAAGACCTCATTCTTTCGCAGAGAGGCTTACAGTTGAGTGGAGTCGAGGCCCAGAAGAGATCCCATTTCAGCAATAAATTAATTAAAGAAATTTAATGTTTGCTAACATTTATTTTTTTCGAAATTCTGTGGGAATATATTGGATTTTGAAAATATTAAACCTAATTGAATTGATTCAACTGAATTGAGCGCCAGTTTAGTGACTATACCCCCATTCCCCTACTGACCCTTTGATTTTGGGTAAACCTCTCTCTTACCTCCCATGGTGGATAAGCTTGGCTGTGAATTAGATCCTAGTTTCTTTATAGAACTTCAATTGAATTGATTTTTTAAATATTGAATTTAAGTGAAAAAATTGAAGAAGAGTTTAATCCTAAGAAACTAATGTTTAGTTTCATACAATTTATTTAAAAATATCGAATTATTTGTGACATTATAGACAATAATTGTATTACTAGTACTAATACTAATACAATTAATATTTGAACTAGGAAAATAGAAAATACAAACAAATAAATAAATAAAAGCATTTCCGGGAAGACCTCAAAGTAACCAAAATTTTTTTTGTGAAACAATTAAATTAAAACTCAATAATTGGGTTATAATAGTCTATTGGTCTGAATATCCATCAGTTTATTGACATCTCGGAAGAGTCTGTCCTCTCAACGAGTTTTTGGCAGAAAATTAGAGGAAATTTGGTATAAAAGAGACAGAAATTCACAGAATTGTCACTCAATCAAAAAAATCAGAAAAATTTAGTTTTGATCCAAACTATTGATAAGAATTAAAAACAATTTCATATAAAATGTTCGCTAAAATCGCTATTCTTTTAGTTGTCCTGACTTTCATCGGATCGTCTGTGAGTCAGAGTCAGAGCCAGAGTCAAAATCCAATTACTATCCCAGGTATTAACATTCCATTACCAACTGCTCCCTCATCAGTACCGGATCAGAATGAAGCATTTGGATGTCATCGCGGCTACTGTTGGTCGAGATGTGCGTTCCTGGGAATCAGCAACGAGTGGTGTTGGACTACGAGAGGCGCTCAACTCACCAATCAATGGATCAGATGCGAAGACAAATTCGATTGTATGCCCAAATGGAACTGCGGCAGTCTCTGTTTTATCTAATTCTATTTCACCATGATCAACACCTTTCACCTTTAATATTGCCTTTTAAGCAAAAGTCAATTATTTTTGTCTTAAATTTCTTTTTCACGTTTTGATACTTTTATAAAAATTAATTTCATTTTTGTTGTCTTTGAGAGAAATAAAAGTTTAAATTTTATGATTAATTCATTCATTTCATAATTCAGTACTTTTGTGTAAAATAATACTAATATTTTTTTCTATATAATTTTTCTCCATTATTTTCAAATAAATTTTTACATGATAATTTAGCCGAATATTTAGTTTATAGTCAAAAATCGTATGTTTCATCTTAATATTATAATCAAGTCAATTTTAAAAAGTGTAATCACAACAATTATATTAAAAATTTTACAATAATAGGACTCATTTTAATTAAGATTTTAATCTTTGGTTCGTTTGATTAAAAGGGCTAAAAAAAATTTGGAACGCTTCACGATTTTGCGTGTCATCCTTGCGCAGGGGCCATGCTAATCTTCTCTGTATCGTTCCAATTTTAGTATATGTCCCGCCGACACGGGACAATCATATTACAATTGCACTTTCATATATGCTCTGCACTGACATATAATTTTAAAGTTACAGTTTTTTAGAACAATTCTAAAATATTGTAAATTAAATCTGAGACAAAAATAGTACCAAGGGTCTTTTATTTGGCAAATTTTACTAGTTTTTGAAATTAAGAATTGAGAACAATCTGGTTGGGAGTTAGCAAAACCTTTGTTAATTAAAAGAATCCTATTGTAAGTCTAATATTGTATTTTGCATTCATTCTCTGAAATTATTCTTGTTCACTAATATTATTAGAAATTTCATCAAATTGAACAGCACACTTAAAAGTTTTAGATTAAACTTATATGTAGTCTTGAATTGTTGTAATATCACTACAATGGTATTACGCAATGATTCAACTTATCTATTGTTTGTATTTTTATCAGGTGGCCAAAGTGGGATCGACTGATTATCCCCCCTAGAGTCGAAAATATTGGATTATCCCCCTCTAGAATTTCTCAAAAATGTAACATTACACTATACTAATCAGATCTCAATAGTTATTAAGTATAGTGTAATGTTACATTTTTGAGAAATCAGATCTCAATACTAGGATATTACTGTAACTCTGACTTCGCCATAAATGACGATCTCTACTATTGTATCTGTTATGTACTGCTGACTACCGGGGAAATTGTAACAATGGTTGTACATCATCAAAAGGACCTAATTCCTATTGTAATTGAGCAAGGAATAAGAAAGGGCAAATCACATTCATACATATTCAATATGAGTTTTGCAGGAAAATTATTTATTTTTCTTTATGAAACTTTTGTAACTTTAGATATTTCGTAAAATAAAATGTTTTCAAATAATTTTTTTAAATTAATTTATTTGATATTTAAAATTGCTTGGATAAGTTAAAAACTTATGAAACCCAGGTAATATTATCAAATCTTAATTTAAGAGCAAATAAATTAATGTAAAAGTGTTCGCCTGTTTATTTTTCAAAATTTAATTTTTCTCTGAATAAGGAAAACACTTTTACTTTTGTGCCAAAAAATAGTTTTAGTGACCGATTGGTATAAAATATATAACAATAACCGAAAATGAAATCAATTAAACAATAGGTTAATGAACTGAAATGCCATAAAAAAAAGTCAATTAAAACAAATAATTTGATGCAAAATATCCGCTTTAATCATAACTATATAAATGATTTGTGTTTTACACCAATTCACAAATTTTCACCTCTGAATCACTTTTTGTTGAAATCTATTGAAAATGAATAACAAATTATTAATTGCTTTAGTTGTGATCGCTTTCGTAGGACTTGTCATCAGTCAAACCACTCAAAGGCCTCGCAATTCAATTCCAAAGCAATTGCCGGACACTTATGGCTGTCATCGACGAAGATGTTGGACAAGATGTCATAGTTTGGGCCGCACAGACGAATGGTGTTGGGCAGGTCTTACACGCAGATCGGTGACATCCAGGTGCAACGAAGAAATTGACTGCAAGCCCAACCTGGCCTGTACTTCAGCCTGCAATCCAAATCCTAAATAATTTAAATCTTTTTTTTATCAAAATTCAATTCAAATGATATGATTTATGTCTTTTCAATTAAATTTGTAATTTATTTGCAATAAATTATTTTTTGAATTAATTTATTATAAAAGTGTCGTTTTTATTGAGAAACCAAAAGTAAATTAATCGATGAATTTTCAGAATTAATAATCAACTTATTGTTCCATTTGTGGAATTCTTTGCTCAAACCAGTGCTGTCATAAAATTTTTATGGCCTTCCATTTATGCCATTCCATTCTTTACAGTTTAGGCATTTAGTAGACATACATCAAATTCAATAGCTTTGTGTCGGCGAACGAATAAAATGTTTGAATATAAAAAATTCACTCAAATTCTTATTTATGTTTTTGAATCAATCGATTAAAGATGAGCGGATGTGCAAGATTCACTTTTCAATTAATATGAAGCCACAACTAATTGGATACTGGCAAGACTCATCATCAACACTTATCATAATTTCTATCGCAATATGTAAAGAAATAACTAGGAATCTACAAATTACAAGAATAAATTTTCAATATGTAGCTTTTTTATCGATAATTCAACTAAAATACTAACTTTACAATTCTATGCTTTTTTGCGAAGGTAAATTTTCAATGGACTTATAAAATGAACTTGAATAAGTTAAAATCTATCTATTGACACAAAGTATTTCCTAATGTATTAATTGAAAATCACGTGGAAAGAGAATATGGAACATCAATTTCCCGTTAAATGCGGGCAAACTTACAAATGACAATAAGAGTCTTGCAAATAAAAAGTTGTTCCTTGTTTAATGAAAAACATGGAAATACTTTCACTTTTGCGACAAATAATAGTTTTAATGACCCATTGATTAAAATATGTATAACAATAACCGAAATCCAATCAAAATAGAGTTAATTAAAACAAATAAATGGATGAAAAATATCCTCTTTTATGACAATATATAAAGGGATAGATTTCCAAAATTTTATATCCAAAAAAATATTTTCATCTTTTAATCCGTTTTGAAGAGAATCTGAATTCATTAAAATGAATCATAAATTGTTAATTGCACTGATTGTCATCACTTTTGTGGTATTTGTCATGAGTCAGACCACTCAACAACAAGCACCTCAACGGCCTCAACCTCCTCAAAGATCCACTCGGCCTCCACGCAATGGTTCAATCCCTAAGAAATGGCCCATCACTTATGGCTGTCATCGACGAAGATGTTGGAGCAGATGTCACACCTTTGGTCGCACAGACGAGTGGTGTTGGGCTGGACCTTCCCGACGATCAGGCTCTTACCGTTGCCAGGATGATCTTGATTGTAAGGCTAATATGGCGTGTACTTCGATCTGCAATCCATATCCCAAATAATTTGAAATTTAAATTGATTTTCAATTTATGTATTAATTTATTGCTTTAATATTTTTATAATTGATTTCAATAAACTATTTTTTGTACGAGTTTATCATAAAATTGTTTAAAATACTTTTCATTTTTTATTGAAGAAAATAAATCAATGGAGTAATTAATCAGATTTGATATTAACTTGCCAAAAATGGTTTTCTTCATTTCGCACAAATACATTACAATAGATGAAAGTCTAGTGAAATGATTTATGCCTTTCCATTTCAAGAACCAAAAAAACCAATGTCCCTAAATTGCCTTTAATAGGCTTGAGTTGACCTTCGTCAAGTAGCCAAAAACTTGCGCAACTTGTTTAATACTAGTGTTGTTTTATTTATTAAATTTATTTTTTTCGATAAATTTATTAAATATTTAAAATATTTATTAAATTTCTTCTTTTTGCTAGAAAACAAAAAATACTGATTAATAACATTAGAATCGAAAGTTAACACACATTCATCACATAATTTACAAAAAAAAATGTTAGCCGTTAACTTCGGAAACGTATTTTCCTAAATTCATTCTTAAATCAGTCCATTATTGGAAATATTCAAAACATTCAAATATACTTTTCACTTAAGATGACCTTAAATTAATTAAGTTTATATTTTTGGGGGTTAAATATTTAACGATAAATTTACTAAATTTATATCATAAACAACTCTAATACACAGAATGTTTAATAGCACATTATGTTTAAAAAATTACTAGTCAAAGAAAAAATTGGTGGACCTCACATCTATTGTTATCGACAACTTTTTAAGGGCTATAAAAGCCCTCAAACTTTTCAAATGATTCTAAATATCGATAAAGTTTTCTAAAGATTTTAAATTCAAGTTTCATAAGAAGTTAGTGATGGATAATAAATATAATCCATCAAGTTCAAATAAGTACAATAATTCTGCGAATGGTATGATTTTTCATTTATTATATAATAATTTGAGTCAAATAATTCGTTCATTAATTTTTTGTCAAACTTTAGGCGATGATAGAAAGGGTAAGGGTTCTAACCAATCACCAAAATGGACCTCAAACTCCAGGACTGTTACTAAAGAGGAGAGAACATACTTAAATCGTATTAATCAGAACGAGGGCAATGAAAACAAGAAGAGATCAAAATAGTTCAAAGATGTGCCAAGATGCTCTGCGAATAGAAAATGATGATAGATTTTGGTGACAAATGGACACAACTCATAACACAGAAACGTTCATCAAGTATTAAATAGATCATTTTTAATGTTATGCTTTTAATTAACCTTTTTTTTACAAAATCAAATTCTTGATCTCTTTTTTATTCAAATTTATATCAAAAGTTTTGTTTAATTCAAAACAATAAAATGGTTTTTTTAATTCTTTCAAACTTTTGACGACTTTTTGGTAAATCAACTCATTTTTCATTTCTATTAATTAAATCAATTATTAATAAAAACAGTTATGAATTACGCTTCAAATCAATTTAAATGTCTTTCAAATATTGGTCGCAATACTGTTTGAGGTCTGGTCTCAAAGAAATTTCTTTAATTTTGTTATAAACTGTTGCGTTTTGACACATCTTTTTGTTGAGATCTAAAATATGGATGACTTTAAGCAAATCGAAAACTTTCTGCAGGTTTTCATTCAATTTCCCGTTCAATAGATCGTAATTCTGAGATTATATAAATATTTTTAAATTCATATTTGAAAGTATAGCTGATATTACATACCTGTGCGTAGAATTCTGTCCAATTCTTAAATTGATTGTCATTTTTGCCGGAAGGGTAAGATCTAAAACCTTTGGTCACCAATTCTTCAGATAATTTGTTGAACAAATCTTTTCTGACTTTTTTATTCTTATAATTGGAAGCATTACCGATGTTTACAACCATAAAATGAAAGGCTTTTATGTCGTTCTCTCGTTTTGTTAATACTTCGACACATTTTTCAAATCGAATGTCCGCCAGATTTGTGTCAAAATAGTGCTTCAACTCTGGTGTCTCATAAATATGAGTGATTTGCTTTGAGAGAAGATTTTTCTCATTCAATACTTTACTCAAATTAATAATATGAATGATTTTAAGCAAATCAAAGATCTTCTGAGGCTTTTGTTCTAATTTTCCATTCAATTGATTGAAATTCTGTCAAAATATTGCAAATTAGAGACAATATTGAAATAGAATTTGCGAACCTCTGCATAAAAGTGGACCCAACAGAAGAAGTTTTCCCTACACTTTTTCGGAGTTAGAGAATAGCCGCCGGCCTTTAATTTATAACAGATTTGGCCCCAAAAAGGGTTATCTCTTCCATTATATTTCAAATCATACCCGAAATCTATGGCCATAACTATCGAATGAAATTGTTTAATATCTTCTTCGCATTTAATCAGTTTTTTGATCAAATATTTGACAAACATTTGTTCGTCAGATTTCAAATCAGAAGGACTTCTGCTCTTCTCTTCTCTCAAAGCATTTATCTCTTTGAAGAGATCTTCATTAGAATCGAAAGTAATTGACTCCAACTGATGGAAAAATGGGAATATATTGCAGGCAATCACTGCATTCGGGCTCTGTTTCAATACCTTAGAAATTAATCGTAACGTAAATTAAAAGAAAGAAAAACTTTAATATAGTTTACATTAATATAGTGACCGATTAATAATTTGAATTTTTTGCGCCATTTTGGCTTTTTCTCCGCATTGAATGCCCGCATATGTCGTGGAATGTCTTGAGACCAGTGATCTTCCGTTATATTACTGTATTTATTGCCTGAAATGTCAGCGATTGTTATCAATAGTTTCGAATATTCATTGAATTTCTTTTCTTTAGGAAAAAATCGACGGCCGAATAGCATGAGTTCGCTCTCTTCGTCGACAAGAATCGGACACAAATTGCAGTAATACCGGCGGTAATTGTATTGAGGGCTGACTTTTCTGTCAGTCTTTGTATTTGGTTTCGTCGCCTCATTTTGAGGATTGGATTGGGATTTAGTTAAGGCATCTGATGTCGGATCAGACAAACGAATTAATGCTTGTTGTGGTATATCTTCTGTTTGTGACAGTAATGGACTGATGGTGTGATTGACCAGAAGAACACATATCTGTTCTTTTGGTTTGCAATTCACTCGAATCAGGGAATTGTTTCCAATGAATTCATTCAAAACTCTTAAAACGGATCCTTTTGTGCCATAGTTTTCGAATAACTGTTGGATTAAATACGAACTCAATTTTAATCACAAGTTTTAATGAAACAAACCTTAAACTCATGAGTTCTCAAATCTATGTCTTCGTTGAGAACTGTTGTTCCGATTCTTTGTATTTTGTGATAAATGTCTTCAAAACTGTTTATTCTTAAATTCAATTCATTTTCATTGAAATCCAATTTATATTTTTGATCACAAATTTCGACAAAACATTCAAACTTTGGACTCATTTTTTTTTTAAAAAATGATTATTTACTTAAAAAAATGTAAACAAATGATTCATTGACTTCAAGTCTATTTAGAATAGATTTTTACAAAAATTCATTGAAAAATATAAACGAATGAGTGTTTAATCACATATTTTGGGCACTTTTTCGGTCTTTGATTACGAATTAAATGATTACAAAAATAAATTTTAGCCGATTTTCAATCAAAACATAACATATGACGTAATGACAAACAAATAAGAAATGAGCGCTAATTTTAAATCAATGAAAGAATTGTTTCGTCAAAAAAGAAATGATTTATATTTAATTAATATAAATATAAATATTGATTAAAAGCAATTCTTTTAATTGATTTAATTAATCGATGAAATAACAGATTTCAAAAACACTTAAAATGTTTTAATAATTATTGAATGACTAAAGAGTTGACTCAATAACACACTTCTGAGTCACACTTTTGTGTTCCGAAAGCATTACTTTATTGACAATCGATTCAATTGTTTAATAAATTTGAATAATAATGGGATTCGATGTAAACATATTCGTCGATATGAGTGAAAGAGAGACGAAAAACTTGAAATGTGGCGTTTGTTTCAATGTGTTGGACAACGCCATCAACAGTCTGTGCGGACATACGTTCTGTAAATTATGCGTTCAAACAATGGTTCAAAATAAACATAAGTTGTGTCCCGAATGCAGAACTCCTTTTGCAAGAGGAAAGTCTGTCACTAACTGTGAGTATTTGATTTGTGTCGGCGACTGTGTCTTCACCCGAAACATCAAAATCAACGCATTTATCAGTGAATTGAAAACTAAATGCAAATATGATTTCAATGGATGCAAACAAACGATTGAATTGGGATTACTGTCGGCTCATCACAAGACATGTGACCATAGATTCTGCAAAACCTGTGGACTCATCGCCGGAAGAGCTGATGAACACAATTGTGTGGAACTATTGAAGAAATGGAAAACTCTTTGCGAACAAAATACAGAGAAAAGCAATAAATATATGAAAGAAATGAGTCTTGGACTCAAAGAATTGGCTAAAGAAAGAGACGAATGGAAAGAAAAGTACGATTCGAGTCTAAATGTGATCATTCAAACTAAAGACTTAGTCCTCCATTCATTGCGCCAATTGACTGATCAGTGCCAACAATTATTGCAGGAATCAAATCTAAACTAATTTTGTAATCCGTATCGCATTTAAACATTTGTTTCTTTTTCCAATATTTAGATTTTAAACTATTATTCGATTGAATCAAAAGTTGACTTATTTCACAATTATTTAAGAATGCAATTAATTTTCATTTGATTTTCTGTATTTTCACCTTAAGTTTGAAAACACTGTAATTATTGATTCGTTACTTAATTCCCTATTTATCTAAATTTTGATTTAAAAATCGATGTAATTCTCAAACTATTGTTTATTGACTTTCATTTGAAAAATTATTTCAATTTTTATTTCACATAAAAACATAATTTTTAAAAAATTGATTACTTTTTGATGTAATAAATCTTTAATATTTAATGTTGATCTTGCTCAAATTCATTTATTGTATCTTATATTTAAGATAGTTATTGTTATCAAGGTATTAACAAGGTTTGGATCAAAGCAATAGACACTACATCCATAGCGAAAAGTAATTTGCTTCTCTCAATTCACCCAAGAATATACCCAAATCCTCACGAGGATTTGGGCACATTCTTGTTTATTATCATTATTATCTCTCAGGTAGCTCAATATCAGCTAGAATACAGAACAGCCTCAAACCTTTTTCCTTAAAAAAAATGCTTAAAAACTGTCTTCAACAATGAATTTTAAATTTTCAAATTTTTTGAAAGCGAGGGGGGGGGGGTAAAGCACAAAACTATATACTACATTCTATAGATGTAGTTAAAAATGTGTCCTTATGTTTGAGTACAGTAATGACTCGTTATCAGACTTATAAAATTGATACGATTTAATTCCCGAAATCTAATCAAAGTTAATTTCTTCGGGAATCCCCGAAAAATACTAAGCCAGATCATCTCAGGAAGTGTTCGCACAGATTATGTAAGACCTGTGGGCTGTCTTTCGTTCCGGTTGTCGGACATAACTGTACGCAACTCCTAATGAAAGACAGAGATATTTGCCATATCCCTCATTTACTACTCATTTCAGACCAAACCAGAGCTCAATTTGCAAATTCATTAACAGAGAAAAGGCCGAACAACTTTGGGTTACTATCCTCAGAGTCCAAAGAATTGCCTAAAATGTCATTCGATTAAATTTTAAGATTTTATTTAACTCCGAATTTAATTATTGTTCGATGAAAATAATTATCGAAAATTATTGTAATAAAAGTTACCTTATTTATCTTGATATCTATAAAAGCTAAAAAATTGTTTA
>JAQGCS010001805.1:0-12205 GCA_034702105.1 Fuscozetes fuscipes | reverse complement strand
TTTCTTAAGAAATTTCTTTATAAATTTGGAGAAATTTCTTGCCTTATTTTCAAATTTCGAGAAATTTTTAAACACTAAATGGAATCTTATTAATTATATCAATCAAATCAGGTGTAAAATGACATCTGTATTGCTTTTTCAGATAACCAAAAATAAATAATACTATCAATTATAGTAAATGAATCACCCTCTATTTGCCAAATTACAAAAGTACCTTGCACCTTCCTCAATTGATAATAAAAGCATTCAGAAAAGATAAATTTGTTTTCATTTTCTGCGAGATGAAGAATTAGCCTTAATATAGAGAATATCCATAAAATTAGTTTCAAAAGTTTATGCATAATAAATAAATTTAATGAAAAAAAGTTAAAATACAAGAATATATTCCATACAATATTTTGCTATTAAAAAGTTAATATTGTCAATATTTATTGATCTTTATTAAATTGAGATAGTTGGTATTTCATTGATTTACTTAGAGTATTGATAGAGAGCATGATTTCAAAAATGAGAAAAGTAAACTGGATCAAATCAATTATTACTTCGAAAGGTGTGACTAAAACTCCAAGAAATGTTGACATTTGACGGAATAAATGAATCGGAAGTTGAATCAAAACTGAAAGCAAAACAAATGCCAATAAATGTCGAATTCGTTCGTCAAGATTTCCAAAGTAACCTAGGTAGAGGCGAGGTATTTCAATCACCATAAGGGTTGCCAGCGATATGCTGGCCATAAATGCATGAATTTCACTCAATTTATTGAGCTTCAGATTTAAAGCTAACAATTGAGAGATCATCCAAATAGGACTGAAGAAAGAGTTGAAATACAGACACATTTGGAGCCAAAGACTGACAATTAATCCGCCACTTCTTAGCCTTAAATCATTGGAAGAGTCCTTCATTTCCGGTGAAAATTCTATATTTTTGTCCATCTTTTCAATCAAAACGACTTTTAATAATAAAAATGTTTAATTCATATGATTTGAGTGTTTTGTTTTGAACGCAAAAATAGTTACCAACGAAACCGGAGTTCAATACAAACGAGAAAACAATTGGAAACACATATTAAATAAGTTTAGTAAATATAAAATTTTTATTAACAAATAATTTAATTAGAATTAAGGGATATTCCTGAGGGCTGTGTGGCGTCGAAAGAGGAATAACTCAATAAATGCTTTTTCAATAAATCATTGTTTGAATTATGAACCGAACGAATCAGACGTTCGAAGGTTTTATTTTCAATTGAATTTTCTTTATCTGAACGAAACAATTGATGATTGAGGTGATGGACAGCCATTAAGTACAAAATGGGACTCTCTGTTGGTGTAAGAGCCCCACAAAGAAGTGCTTTCAGATAGGATTCAAGTGTTTGGACATCAGTTTCGATCGGAAACAGAAAGTTCTCGATTGGAATCAAAATCTGAAAATTAAGAAAAATTGTTAATTATTTGAAAAGAAAACAAATTTAAAACCTTTTCGAATGAAATATTGATTACTCGAAGAGCTGTCATAAAATCAGTCAATAATTTGGTCCTAAAGAGAGGACTGGATTTGATTTGACAAAAGATTAGCAAATAATTTATGAACATTTCGTTTCCATATGAGGTGGACTCAAACTGATCCAAAAACTTTACAAAACTGTAGATAAAGAATCGAATTATACTTAAGTCATTTAAATGCAAGATTAAACTTACAAATCACCCGCTGTTTCAAAGAAAGGAACCGTGTCTTCAATTCGACATTTGATTCCATCTGATATAAGTCTTTTCAATAAGTATTTCATTATATTTTGAACGGAATCATCGAAAAACATTTCTTCTGATATGAGAAACACTGAAGAAATATAGCAGAAGAGGACCGAAGAACTCATCATTTGTTGGAAGTAATTGCTGTGGTTTTTAATTAATAGACAAATAAAAGTGAGACAATCGTAAACTTCTTGATTTGTTGTGTTTTTATTCTTCACAGCTTTGAGAATGGGATCAAACGGCCAATAAATGGTTGAAAAATCCGAATGTTTTTCATATAAAGTCTTAATTGCGTTAAAACTTTCTCTGATGAAATCAGAATTCATGTCTTCTTTGAGAGTGAGTTCTGCCATATTTTCAGTGATTCCGAAGCAATGAATCTCTTCATTAAACACTAATTTATTTAAAATATTAGCTTTGATTGACTTGTTTTTGACGAAACTTAGCGTAAGAATCGATAAATTCAAATAACAATTAATGTCTTCAACTAAAGGCAGAGAAGAACATAATAAACATAATTCTGACAATAAATTCAATTCATAGCAATCAAATAAACTGAGTTTAGAATCAAATCTAAAATTATTGGCAATTTTTATGGTATAGTCTTTAACACAATTCAATCGATTTATTAAGTTATCATTAGATGAGGTTTTCATGACTCTAATGATTGCTAACATCAGACTAATTGGTGAATCATTATTCAAAATGGGAGTCGTTCGTGAAGTTCCGTAACAAATTGATCCAAAAGAGGGTAAATTAGAGGAATCTCTTTTGTTTGGCAGTGATTTCACATCAATTAGATTTGAGTTCATATTCAAAGCTGTCATTAATTTTGTTGAAAAAGTTTTCGAATTAATCAGTTGTGTTATGACTTCTTGAATGCAATGAATATTGAATTTAGACATCAATAAGAACTCAACAGCAGATAAGAGACATAAATTCGCGTCAAAATTGGGGACAATTACTGTGTTTTTGATTAATGTAAACCATTTCATAGCAATCATCAAAACTAAATCATTGAATGAATTGGATTCGGGATTGTGTTCGACCAAAATCTTGACCACAAATATCAAAGTCGATGCATATTGAAAGTCATAATTGTTTTGGTGACCAATTGGGTCGAGTGTTGAGCAATACTGCAATTGTTTTACAATAATTGGAAACATTTGCCAAAACTCTTCAATACATAAGTTTTGTGACAATAAAATGATCCAAACTCGAAGTGATTCAATGGAAACGCTTAGAATTTCTGGACTGTTGTCACAGTTTTCCGGATTTAATGTCAAATAGACTTTCAGGGCTTCAATCAGTTGTGGAAATGTATTCAGTATTTCAATACTTATTTGCAAATCATTTGTAATCAAAAGTCGCAACAATTTTAATGCTTTTGAATTCGGTTTATTGAACAAAATGTTTGTCGTTATCACTGAAACTGGAATAAAGTTCTTCACTATTGTCTCCAAAAGATACGGACATTTGATAATAGATTGTCTCGATTCCGGAGAGTGTCTTGCAATTCGTTTTAAAATATCCAATAAATCGTTTACTGATTTCAAGTCTAATTGGCTTTTATTGGTTTCAATCAAATATCTGATCCGTTGGAGTAAATACGTTCTGTTGACTAAACAGTAAATCACATCTAATTTCATGAGTTGTTCGTCACTTAATTCTTCGAATTTTGTCAAATCATAAGAAGGTTTAAGGTTTTTAATATTATTGTCATCTATTGTCAAACATTGAGAGAAAAGAGTAAAACCTCTGTCGAGGAACAGTTCATCAGCAGAAGTGTTGCACAGCATTGAGTGCAAGGCATTGATTGCAACTCTCCAAACAGTTTCTGCACTATCGTCGAGACAGACTCTGGTCACCAAAACTAAGGCCGAGTTTTTCATGAGTTGTTCGATAAGGCTTTCATTGAAGCAGAAGTCAAACACTCCATTATTAGCCTTGGTAATCAGTTTTGCCAACACCTGAAGACCCAAAACTTTTTGCGAACTAAATGTGCTCTGAATTAAAGTATATAACTCTTGAATAGTATATCCGGCGCTCGACTCTTCCATTTTGTGGTGATATAATCCAGTCTGAACTTCTATTTCACGGCTTCGGTTATCAATAAGATTAGCCTCAAAGTCGAATCTAGCGCTTAGAGTAGGTCCAGAAGATGAAGAACTTTCAGTTGTTTTTGGAGATTCTTCGATGTCACCCATCCATAAAAGTTTATCGCATTCAATGACATTCATATTAAGCCATTTATTTTCAGTTACTTCTTTAGGTTTTATCGGTAAATATTTTTCATCAATGGATTGTACATCAGTTTCCATCATTTGGGTGTCATTTGATATGAGGTCAATTTTAATATCTCTTTTAGTTTTCTTTTTATTAATCAAAAACTCAATTGTTTTTGGACTCAATTTGGACTTTAAGTCACTTTGCATTTCTTGGATCTCTTTGGCGTCCATTTTGTCGATCAATTGTTGATTCTCTTTACGAATGCGGTTTATATCGGATTTCCAGTCATTAATTCCCAAACCATTCCCGAAAACCACACTTTCGGTCGAAATAAAGTCTTTGGATTCAGAGTCGAAATTTGAGGTCATTTGGTCATTGATTTGAGGACATATTTTGCTCATATGCTGTCCGAACAGACTTTTATCGTTTTTTGCCTTCAAATTATCACTTCTTCGGACGGCTTTAGGAAAACCATTAGATGTCGGTTTGAGAACTGATTCACTTCTAGAGAAAGACTTATAAAAGTCATCAAAATTGTGGACATTCTTCTCAACAATTGTGGTAACGATTTTGGGAATGTCGTGATTGTCTGCGATCTTCCTCTCCGGTTGACCTTCAGTTTGATCACAAATTTCGGTGTCTTTAGGTTTAATGTTTTTGTTGGCGAAGAAGTGTTGCTGTTGTGTGAGTAGATCTTCCTCTGTTTCATCTCTTTTGGGTCTTTTTATTGCATTCATTTTTTATTAAATGTAATCAAAATATGAAATGATTTCAAAATTTCAGTCAATTTCGTAAATAAACGTTTGTTTCAAAGTTTATGAGTATTACATATAATAGACGGCAATACTATCGCCACTTATTTCCCGATCAAACTTTTCAACAGAATCGCAACCAATAGTAATAACACTCAGAATATGGTCTCAGTTTAGGTTCATCTTGGAGAAAAACTAGTTCAACTTACTAAAAATGTCTGATTGGTCATTGAATTTAGCACACTTTCCTAAAGTGTACTAAATTTCTGATATCTGTAATAATAGATTGTACTTGAATGTCAGTGAAGTGCACTCAGAATATGGTAATTGCTCATCACTTGCACCTATTCTAGAGTCGATTTGAGAGAGTTACATTTTGATTCGTCTGAATTTCGTTAATCAGAAAAGTGTGTCTCCAAAGATTCACATCAATTGATTTTATGAATCACTGAT
Organism: Fuscozetes fuscipes; assembly: GCA_034702105.1. Taxonomy (NCBI): domain Eukaryota; kingdom Metazoa; phylum Arthropoda; class Arachnida; order Sarcoptiformes; family Ceratozetidae; genus Fuscozetes; species Fuscozetes fuscipes. The sequence continues at coordinate 7,023 of JAQGCS010001805.1, read as the reverse complement.
AAAAAATTCAATTGTTTCAAGCATAAGTTAGTTTTCTTCGCCATAAATTAGCAAGATTTATTTCTCTCAATGAATATTAGAGACAGAATTTATGTAAAATAAAAATCAATTTAATTTTAATCGCTTTTGTGTACAATATTTTAGAAATTTATGATTCAAATGATTAATACTATACTTAAGACTAGAAATGTTTTATATAATGAATATATAATTTCGTTAAAATATATTACAATTTATTAAATGACTGTTCGTTTTGTGTTCTTTTATTAAATGTTTCGCTATTTAGAGATCAGTTTTGAGAAAAATACATAAATAAGAATATGTTTGAAAATAAGATGTATTTCACTGTCGTTCCATTCATATGAAAATCGATGAATTTAATGATTAGTTGAAAAACTATTGCATTAATGTCTGGCAGAGGTCTAACCCGCAAATCGGGTCAGGTATACATTTGTCAATATGCAAGCTCAGCACCCCAGGGTCTGTAATGTTTTACGGATGGATTTTGCTGTTGTGACATAAGTCCTGAGCTGTTAACACTCGGAATACCGGAACTCATATATCCACTCGAAAAGTAAGGATTATAAGAGTTGGAACTACTCGTTGGTGTCATTGTAGGCGCACTCGATGTCGGGTAACACAATGAAGATGATAAGGGTGGAGGAGAACCACTGTTTTTTGGTATAGACATCATTTGTGAGCCACTTATTGAAGAAATGTTCGAACCGTCGACTAAAGACTGGTGAAAGTGAGGGCCGTTCGGAGTGTAGTGACTCGAAACGGCTGCAGTCCCGTGAAGTGGCATTGAATCGCCAGATAGAGAACTTAATGTTGATATTCCTGTGCTGTGAGTTGGAAGGGTTGGATACGTGGGAGTCAAGAAAGCACTTGGGTTCCAACCGGTGTGAGTTGCGCTCGACTTCAAAGATATTTCTCTTTGAGCGGAATAGCACTGCAAATGACTCATAAGACGTAACCGGAGCGGGTCCTGGAGGTCCATTCCTTCATTGTGCACAAGATAACGACCTACTTCAGCAGCGCATTCGCGGAAACCAATGCTATGGTAGTCTGTGGCAAACTTGTGCGGATCAAACGAGAAAGTGTCGAATCCTATAACCAATTAAAAAGTTATTTCTTTACTTTGTTTTAATTGTTTCGCAGAAATTCATATCAATAACAATATTAAAGATTCAAACTTCACAATAATTAGCACTTATAATAGTCGCGTGCATTCTATGCTATATAAGAGCACTTTATTACCACTTCCTCAAATTTAACTATACCTTTCCCACGGCTAATGTATGGCAATAATAAAACAACGCATACATAACACACTTAAAGCATTAAATGACATCTCATTGTATGCAAAAGCTAGAAATCTCTCTCTCTCTCTCTCTCTCTCTCTCTCTCTCTCTCAGCGCTCTCTCATTACTATTATTACCCGATTATTCTATATATAGAATTTGTGAGACGAGAGTTATTTGATTTGGAGTATGACAGAGCTCACACACAGCCTGAGCGTGGGAAAGAGGGAAAGTAAGTTATGCTTTGCAATGGTTGTGGTGGAGCACAGCCTCAGCTCATTACCCCCATTCTAAGCTTCATTCACTCTATCTCTCACTTCGATGGACTGAATAAGTGAAACAAATAATAAGAAAATCATAAGAAATGATAGAAAATCGTATCTTTAAGTGAACTTTAATGAGACATAATTTAAATGTTTTATATATAAAATGCATCAGAAATTCGGTGCAATTACTGGACTCTGACTTTTTAGACGAGAAAATTACGACTTTTGTCGCTAAACTCGTTACAGAATAACACAGACACAGAATTCAAATAAAATTATTTGGGAAACAACAAGTAAATAAATAAAAATAAATTACAAGATTTCATTTTTGCAAGATATCGGGTTCTTTAAAGGAAATCGTTACCAAAGCATTCGAAATAGACTTTTAAGAGTTGTTTTATATCCTCTTTTGGAGACTCCTTTCAAATCAAAACTATAGAACTCAAAACTAATGGTCTTTTAACTGACAGAGACGTCCACATAAAGTGGTGCCGATTTTGAAGAACTGCTTCAATGAGTTCTTTGATTATTCAATACATTGAAACAAATTTTGCATTTATTTAACTATTGCATAGTTTTATAGATTCTCAAAGTTAACAAAAAAAATCTTTATTAGAAGTGATCGCTTGACCTGAAAGCGTGTGATTGTATGGACATCACTGCACATCACAAATGCAGTGCAAAACTTTACTCAAAAAGTTTGTGTGAATTCAAACGCAAAGCGAATAAAAAAGAGAATTACGAGAAAATAAATTATATGAAATCGTAGAGAAATGTTAGGGTTTTGCCGATAATTACCTTTTGAGTGAAGTGTTCGCAAGTGATCGACAGTCATCTGCAGAATCTCTGCCTTTTCCAGTTTGGCTGAGCCCTGTTTCTCAAAAGCCGCCGGAACCAGACGTCGCAACTCAAGCAACGAGTTGTTAATGCGATCTCTTCTTCGTTTTTCTATCATCTGATTATCAAAGAATGGGAACAGAATTTAGAGGAAATGTTTGCAACGATATTAGTGTTTTGCAACTCATTAAAAGTTGTGCTCTAAATGTGGTCACACTTACGCCGCGTCTCTTCTTCCGGTTGGCCATATGACAGTGTGTGGGCGCCTCGTCATCGGTTGTGGTGTGTGCGCGAGAAGTATGTGTGTGTGATGTGTGTCCATCACTCAATTGCATCATCGCTTGTATGGAACAATTGGACGACAATTTCATATCTTTAGTTACTTTCCAAACACTTTTGGATCGAAAGCAAAGTTTTCTTTGCTTTCGAAACACTCTTTGCTTTTAATTATCACAAAACAGAAAACAATAATCAGTAGAAAGTAATCGATTGGGTGTAAGACCACTGATTAAACTTATTTCTTAGCACTGGATTCTTATGATTAAGTATCTATTAAGTCTGTCCACCTTAGGTCTGACACACGTCTAAGCAACTGGTCTATTGATGCTACGAGTGTTGTGCATCACGTTCTGCACGAGACCTGCACTACACCATCAGATATTAGTGTGGATGGGATGCGGATGTACTGTCACCTGCTGTACGACAGCACAAACCATGCGCAGAGCCCATCCGATTGGTCGCTGTTGGAAGTACTACAACACATAAACGCCTCCTCTTTCTCACCATCAGATCTGAAAAGCGATGAGAGAGCGGTCTCTCGCCTACAATACCGTTGTGTAGCGCCCGACCTGTAAATCGTTGGGTCGTGGGAACAGTCATACAAAACACTAAACTACAGCTATAAAATGCAGGCTTAAGAATGATTACTGCGATTCCAGATTTGGGTGAGACTTATGCTGATTACCTGATCATCAAAATCAGTACACTTTTCATAAGACATCCCACGATTTGCTTCGCTTTTGAATATTTGATTTCAATCTAAATGATTAACAGTTTTGTCTGAAAACTGCAAAACAATTCATTCATTGTTTGGTTATATTTCTGCGGAAAACTAATTTATATAATTGTAATCATATTTTGATTGCCTCTCTTTCTCTGTGCATAAAAGCAATCGAGAAATTGTCTCTCATTCACAATTCTATTCAATTCTGTGCCGAAGTTTCACTAAAAGCCCACTTAATGTGAGGGCAAAAAAGTTCTCTTTTTATGAATTGCAATCAACTTTTCATTCGCTAGACTTTAAATCCGCAAATAATTAATGTATTGACAGTTGTGTGATATGTGACACACTTGAGTGCACACATGGCATGCATTTTTTGATAGCGCCCACACTTGACATAATGATTGTGTGATTAGATTTTGCAAATACAACACTCATTCTTACAATTGAACTTCAAATCAGACAAAACTTGACCATCACTTTAATGCATCATTCGTTGTAAAACTCGATTTTTATTAGCCTAAAAATTTTAACCATTGCTCTCTCTCTCTCTCTCTCTCTCTCTCTCTCTCTCTCTCTCTCTCTCTCTCTCTCTCGAAACATCTCTTTAAACTGAGAAAACTAGAGAAACGGCACAAAAGAAAGTCCTCTACTGATCTCCTGCCCGCTGCCCATTCTGTGCCAATTCTGTGCCCGTTACGTCCACGTCTAGTCTGACACACGAAAAAAGGGTCTTTCGCCTGATCTTAACAGTGTGTGTATAGTGGAAGAGCTGTTTATGGTATTCAAAGCACGAGCTGCTCAATAATGTAAAAGATAAGACAGCCCTAATGCCGACCCCCTATATTAGACAGCCGTCACATACTTTTATATAATTTTGAAGCACACTTTTGGGGGACGAACGGGGATATAAATGGGGATATTCACTCTCATGTGCACGAAGTGTAGACAGTATTTGGGATGGGAATCAGTATTGATGCACGTTCCCATGACGTGTGGGAGAAGGGAATAAGCGGTGCCTGTGCCGGGCTTACAGTGAGAGTGAGCCACTCTTTTGCAGGTCAAACATTTGAAGATAATATTAATACAAGTACTGAAACTTAATGAACTAACTTTGCGTAAGACTTGCGCGCGACCACAAGCATTATTTTTGTCGAACATTGATTCGAGTAAGAGATGTTTTGATTGATATATAAATTGATATCAAGACTTAATTAGTTGAGTAATGAAAGTCGAAGAAAGTCAAAGACTCGCTGAAATTGTTGTTCAATTTTACGCTGAAATCGCAAATTAAAACAAAACAGATACTGTTTTACACTTTCGCCAAATGGGTTATAAGAAAGGAAGACTCTGTGGCATTATCACGAGATATGAGGAAAGGGGAACAGTAAAATTGGTCACCCTTCAAAATGTAAAAAAAGTGGGGGAAATGTTAGTGAATGAATGATATAGTATTAGAGATATGGTCAGAGCTGTCGGTATTTCGAAGGGGAGAGTGCAAGACATCAAAAAACAATTGGAAATTAAATCAAATTAATGTCAAATAGTCCCGAAATACATCGATAAACTAGCAAAGAGAGCCAAAATCAATTGTCGAAAGATATACAGAATGTCTACTCAAAAGGTTCTAATATTGGATGATGAAACATATGTAAAGGCCCACCCTAGAGAAACTACGGGCAGAGATTTTACCATTTTGTGGATAAGATAAAAGCTCCGAATGACATCGAAAAGAAAAATTTCCCAAAAAATTATTTGTATGGCAAGCTATGGACGAAATCTGAAGTCTATGCACACTCACTAACAAGAGTCTTCGGCGTAACCTAAAGTTAATTGGATACGCTCCTCTAACTAAATAGAATCTATTTAATATATTTGTATCTCTAATTTATTAAAATTTGGTTTCGATATTCCTACTAATAACTAAGTTGTGTAACATTTAAGTCAGTTCATTTAGTTTTAGTACTTGTATCAACTTTTACTTTGCGTTAGCTCTGCATCTAAACAATTGTGTATAACTAAAGCTAAACATTATTGTATGGAAAGTGGGCAAAAAATATGCAGGAAGTAATAATGATTGTGGCACCGGTGCTTGCAATGGTAACAGTGCTGACGATGGCACAGGTGAATGCTATAAAGCTATTTAGTCGCTATGTTTCTATAATTGAAGCCCTGATTCCTCATTCATTCTTCACACAGTACTCAATTAGAAATGTTTCGACTAAAAGTCAGATCCAATGCCAGGTGTGTGCGCCCTATCACCAGATACCTGTATGGGAAAAATGAAGTCGAGTGCAGTTTCCCTTTCGGCGGAATCAGTGGTCACCTGCGGATTGCCATCTTATTATGTATTTTGTTTTTCAATTGTCATATAATTATTTGAAAGCCATTAACAGCAAAATCATTGACTTTTTTCGCTTCGATTCGCAAATGAATGACGAATACGATTCCTATGAGAATCCGATTCTTATCTAATTAACAAATTTATTCTTTTTGTTGACTTTTGAAAGTCTTAAATAAAAAAGATTTACAAAAACCAAAAGAATTTACTTCTAATAGGATTTCGTCGATTTAAACACAAATCTCTGTGAGAACCAAAAGTTTGATAAATGACTCATTAAAAGAGTCAAACGATGCCAACAATCGGAACAGACATGCGATCATTGTTTTGGTTTAAGTAAATCCGATAGCAATCGATTGAGTATATATTTGAGGTAAAGACGATAACAAAGAAATAGAGATGACATTCCTTATATTCTGTTCTCTTAAGTTTTTGATGAGTCGATCGGATGTGAATAACTTTATAATTTGATCGAACATATGATTACTTAATTCCAAACCTGTGTTCTCAGAGATATTTAGTTGCTTTAATAAGAGCAACCAGGCCAGTTGCACATATCATTAATTCTTAAGTGAATGCTTGTTAGAACTGAGAAGACCTTGAATGACTTGGTGATTTAACTTTATGAATATCATGTGCATTAAGTGTTTTTGAATAATGCAATGATTGGTAGTAGTGGTGGCAGTGATGGCAATGCTGTGCGGAACCGCTTTGCTACCAGCGATGAGCGCACACACATCCAGATTGCAATTATAGCACTGAATTTGAAATCGCCTTAGGATTCAAATACAAACAACAGTACGAAAGCAATCGAATGTATGGACACTACGAGTGAGACAGAGTTGAGATCAAGACTCAAAGCGTGGGAACCACTGTTTTGAGTGTAGTTGCGATTAAATAGCGCTCTCACTATAAGGCTATACGTTTGCAAAACAACTAACACTACAGACGTACTAAAAAATCGGAGTCTTTGCTAACAATACAATAGAAAAACTCGTATTAGCGCTAATAGAAAGCAAAGTATAAAAACCAAATGAATGTTAAGCTATGAAAACATGCAAACCGTGCAAACCATGTCCAACAAGTTTAGAACCACAGACTCTTCTCGAGTTCATCACAGGTCTGATTGCGCTCTCAGTTGTGGGAATCGACTGCAAGTGTTGATCAATTGGTTGCGCACTTTATTCGCGTCAAATATATTTCTATTCATATGGTTTATGCTTAAGGTTTGGCAAAACAGTACTCAAATTGGATACCAATAATATCGGAGACAAA
>JAQGCS010001804.1:0-12207 GCA_034702105.1 Fuscozetes fuscipes | reverse complement strand
GAGAGAGAGAGAGAGAGAGAGAGAGAGAGAGAGAGAGAGAGTAGCTTAAACTAGTCATAGATGTAGTGCTGTGTTCAGTGCATTGTGTGGTGTGTGTGCAGTGCACAGCATAAGAGTGGAGTACAATATAGTGGGAATACTGTAGTCGGTTCACAACATCTATAGGCTATTGGCGTTTGTGTTGTGAACACACACTCGTATTGAGCCATATATACAAAAATGGCCGCAAACGAGGATGAACTTCATTACATTGAAGTTTTCCAGAACTGTTTCAACAAAATCGCCCAAAAACAAACGGGTAATTCATTGATCATTTTCATTATCATATATCTCTCTTATCATTTATGAACTGTTTTGGCACTCATTTGTCACACTTGTTGTCCAAATCAGATGCAAACTATCACTGTTTGTATCAATTGATCACTACTTTCACTATTGTTTTACTGTTATTATTGATAACAAACAAAGTGTTTGCAGTGAAGACACACTTTGTTTTTCGCATAAATTTCTTGTTTTTAATCTATTTTGAACATAGTTTTAGTGATTTTGTGTTAATTCAGTTGTAATCATATGCGATAAGTGGCAGTGGACGGCATTTTTTCAATGTTTTGCTTTTTTGTTCATTTTTTCTTCGACTTTATTTTTGATAGAATCAATTGATATTTCAATGCCTTAAAATCTGATAACATGTGTACTGTTTTTTAATCGCTCTTTTAGTCGAAGAATGAATTATTTGTTGCGAGATGTCATTTGTTAATATACTGCTATTGAATAAGTTGCTTGAGTGCCCAAATTAGTTGTGTCCGAGCCTTTCATTGACTAGCATTGATTAGTTGCTGTCCATTGTATTTGAGAATGATTTAGTTGTCCTCACATTTTAATTAATTAGTGTTTAAATGCATTAATTAAGCGATACATTCATTAAATGTAATGTTTATTAAAAGGAAGCAAAATATTAATTTAAATAAAATAATTGAATGAATAAGTAATTTGAATAAAGCATTCGGTAATTGAATAATAGTTTTTGACTTTGAAATAAAATACACTTTAATTGAGTTTAAATTATTTGAAGTGTTTTTCCGACTTTTGATTTTGAATATTATTTATTAAATGATTATTGAATTGGTGTCCGATTACAACAAAATTGAAATCTCAGTCAATGTTTTAATTGAGTAATTAATTGGTGGATAAGTTGAGAGGTATTCAAGGAATTTGTTGTAATTGTTGTCTTCACTGGCATTTTGACACTAATGTCATCTAAAAGCAGGAATTCTGAGCGCATATTATTTGTTATAATTCTTAGAATTGGTTCCTCTCAATGGTTAGGGATATAGGGATTGGATGTGCTTTTGATACGCCATACGAAGTGATTGTTGTTTTTGTTTATCTAAGCCTTAAGGCATAAATCAATGCCTTTTCTCAAACTATTTCGCATTTTATTTATTTAACGCCAAAACCCCTAATTTTGTGTCAGAAATGTTCGGTTCGTCTAATGATTTGATATTTTTAGTCATATTTGTGCCGAAAAAGTTCTCACATTTTAATTGAATTTGATTTGATTTGACCGATGCATAAGATAAAAGTCGTGGCGATTCGATGCCTTATGTGATGCCTTACGGGTCTTCAGGTGACTCTCACTCTCACGACGAAGTACTTCTAATGGGACAGCCAGTAGGGGGCCCGCACTCGGCCTCCGCCGGTGTGCCCGTCGGAGTACAATCACATTATCACCAATTGGGTGGTGACCATCATATGCACCATACGCACCATCACATGGCACCGACCGGCCCTAATGGCACTCAACCGCAAAACAGTGCTTCGGATACACAATATTTCCCACCGTTTTGTGATACACAAAGAGGTAAATCATTTGCTGTTTGCAAACACTTCTACTCTTCGCATAACTGCAGACAAACATTGCGTTCAATGCATTCACTAATTGTTTGACTGATATGTCATTCATTAGTTCCAAAGTATTAACAAATTAGTGATATTTTACACAAAAAACAATAATTAGACAAATATTTTACATTTCGTGATCGCATTCATAGATTCCAACTCTAATTGATTGACAAAAGACACCAATTTATCAAAAATTATTGCCAATAAACTGTTAATTCATTTAATTAACTGACGATTTGTTGACAGCTGCAGACAAAACGTGATCGAAGACATTCCTCACTCAATATTTCAATTCTTAGCAGTTGAGGGGAACAGACTGTTACGGCTTTTAAGTCAATCAGTTATCGATACTTAATTAGAATGCTATTAAAGTTTTATTTAACTCAAAATTTAGCATTAATTTCGTTAATCACTTAATTAGGGGACAGACACTCAAAGGATTTACTTTTGATTATGAGTGCAGTGAAGCGATTCATATAGTTTTGTGATTTTAATGATTGGTGTGACTGTAGGCACACTCTATGGTTCGGATGCGTCGAGTTATTACTTAGACTCGGGTGACTGGAACGGGCAGTCAAATTATCACGCGTTCGGAACACCACAGCCACCAACGCCACAACCAGTTCAGGCATCACCGGTTTCCGTGTCGTCAGTGGGCAGTGGACCGGTGGGGGCAGTGCCCACACCAGCATATCTAGACAACATATATGAAAGTCCGATGTCCAATATTTCAAGTCTTCCTCCGATGTCGTCATTTCGCGCTCAAACGGCCCAATCTGTGACACACCCGCCAACGCACCCAACAGTATCGCCCTCAGCGGTGTTTGTGTCGCCTACAGGCACCACAACTGTAGTCTCGTCGCCCAGTCTTACCACTCAGTCTGGAGAAGCGATCGGTAAGGCTTTGGCAGGCATTTACTCAAGTGGTTCAGGTGTGGCCACTGCCGATCACACTCCCAGCAGCTATTCCGGATCGACGTCTTCAACGCCTGTGTCCTCTCCTCAGACGTGGCCAACAAGACTGACCGTCACTACTAGTTCTGCCCCCTTTGCCAATACCACTGATGCAACTGATTCTCATTTGCATACTCTGGTAATTATTGTCTCAATTTTACGACTAATCAAATATTAATTTGAATTGTATTTAAAAAGTGCACTGAATTTATGGCATGAGTTTAACTCGATTATGATTTGCTCTCTTTTTTGCATGACTTTTGACAATCATTTTGTTTGGTTTTGATTTAAATCAATGAATGCATTGAAACACACTTTGAATGTATTGCATGGATGGCACAGCAATCGGCTCAACTCGATGATCAATTCGAAGATGCCATTCATTTGCTCCGAGATCACGGAGAGGTAGGTTTTCCTCACCTTTCGTTTGATTTGTTTTAAACCCAATTATATTTGAGTTTGATTTGAATTAATGTTAGAAAATGAGCTCTGATTTGGTGTTTGATTTGTTTAATATTCTAATGATTTGTGTGAACAGCACTCTCGCGGTGTTATGGGTGAGCGTCTCGACGATGCCATCGATATATTGCGTAACCACGCAGAGGGGGCGCCCAATTATCACACTAACCTCACTCATCTAGAGAGTCATGTGGTATGAGTTGACTGACATTGTCTGTTGCATTTGTTTTCATATATGTCTTACCCATAGCCAAGTCCTTCAAGCCTAGAGATGGGTCGAAGTGGTGCCGTCTCTGTCAATGTTAATGCCAGTCAATTGAGGTGCGACTCAGCGCCGCCACCAACTGTTGCCACAACAAGTAAAAAGTCTTCGTCGGCGCGATCGACACCCAATGCCAACGGCAGTAACAGCACAAGCAGTCACGGGAAGGGTACCAAACGGGCGCGTTCCAGATAGTAAGCCATAAACAATGAAAAGTTCAATGGGTTTTACCATAATTTTGTGTTACTGTTTGTCGCACAGTAGCTCAGCTGATGAGGATGACCCGCCGGAGATCAAAGTTGAACGCGAAAAAGAACGCCGTCAGGCCAACAATGCTCGCGAACGGTATGTCCTTTCATTCACTTAAAGTTATTTCATAATTAGTTGAAATGATGAGAACCTTTCCCCGACTGACATGAGCTAGATTCAAATCTATGGAGACCATAATTTTTTCTCTGATTTTATTCTTTCAATTATTTTTATTTGATTTTAAAAACAAATATTTTATGAGTTTTTGTCGTATTTTAAAGAATTCGAGTCCGAGATATAAACGAAGCGTTCAAAGAGTTGGGGCGAATGGTTGTTATGCACCTGAAGTGCGACAAAGCACAGACCAAACTCAATATCCTTCACCAGGCAGTCGATGTCATCACTAGTTTAGAACAACAAGTTAGAGGTAAGCACTCATTTCGATAACTGATTGAAAGAATCGATTTCTTATTGTATCATATATTCAATGGTTTGTTTGTTTTAATCGCAAAACAGAAAGAAATTTAAATCCGAAAACTGCATGTCTTAAAAGACGAGAAGAAGAAAAATCAGAAGAAGCGGGCGGTGGGGGCGCTCCTAAATTTGTCCATCATATGACTGGAAGCCAACCAAATCCTAACGTAAACGCCATAACCTTAGACCCGATGAGAATATCAACTATTGTATGATTTGTTGAGTGTTTTGTTGATAAGCATATTAATGGTTTGCCTGTGCGACTATTTAGGGTCCATCCATAACATCTTCAAGTCAGCCACAATAATATTAACCTAATTTGTAAAATAATCGAAACGAAAAACATATTCATTATTATTATCACAATTCTCGACACCAATCCAATGGTCGCCAAACAAAATACAGTCTATTCTATAGATTTATATTTAAATGTATTCTATAGATGACTAATAGTCTGTATTTTACATCTCAATCATTGGTTATTTGTTGACAAAGAAAAAGATAATTAATATTTAAGTGAATCGATTGGGGAAACGAATTCAATGAAATGCAAAAAAAAACTGTTGAATAATGTTTGGCCAGCTTTTCATTAATAATCATCGAAACCGATAATTAATTTAAGTTAATCTCTGCTCTCTATTATCAATCTCTTCGTTCACTTGTTCTCAGATTTTTTATTTAGTATTTAATTAATTTAATTCTCTAAAAGTCTTGACATTAATTGCTTTTAAAGTTTGTTCGCATTTAATATTTGCAATAATTTTGACGACCAATTCATTTATTCCTTACTCTTGTGTTCTTTTGCCCCAATTGTCCGAAGTGTGCACATGTGAGGAGTTGATGACAAAATCTGTACGAAAGGAACTGTTCTTAAGTTCAATGTTTTATATTTGATTTTATTTCGCTGTTGTTATCATCACTTTCGGTGTTTATTATAATTCATTTAAATTAATAGAAATATTTCTGTATTTAGTTATGATTCCAATAATTTATATAAGAATTGATTTTTTAATTATTTAATCCACTCTTTAAGAAAGAGAGAGAGAAAGAGAGAGATGAAGACTGAAAGCTAAGAGCAATGAAAATATTGTTCATTTATTTCGATTCAAAATCCTAATGAAAACGACTCGTACTTAAGGAACAGAAAATAGTTTTCTTTTTCTTCTTTTTTGTTCAAAGAATAACATTATTTTTCTTCAACTCATTAACGACTCATTAATTTTTATTAATTTAATTGATTTTCGAAAACAATTGAAAGTATTTTTAATTTGGAAATGAATTGAGAGAACTGTCATTAATTTGTGTCAAATTATATCAATTGAAGAAAATTAAGAGAAATTGTTTTAAAGATTTTTATCAAATACTTTCATTCCATTTAATAATTGTCTTACAATTTAAGCCTAATTTTTAGACCTTTGTCTCAGTTTTTCCGTTCAATCTATTGAAAGCTATTTTATTAATTAATATTATTTAATATTATTTTCAAATCAAAAGCTCTTTATTTTAGTTAATAAAACTCGAAAATCGTGTATAAATTGACCACATTTTGAACCCAAACCTTATGTTATTATTTAAATGAAAATCACACCAAAAATAACGAATTTTTCTCAAAAATTGTTTAATTTTGCAGAAAAACAAATCATTTGTCAAACAAAAAGTAAATCATTTTTCTCTCATTTACTGTAATATTATATTAATTATTAATATTAATGAATAAACATTTATTTAATACATAAAAATACTTTGATTTTGTCTAACAAGTGGTCAACTTTTTGGCCAACTGTTGGTTTTCGATTTTGATTTGATCCAGATCGGCTAAAATTCGACTTAAATTCGATGCAGTCTTTCGCGACCTCTCAGTTTCGACCTAGCAATAAATAAAATTATAATCTCATCTGAATTGATATCTTTTCTCGTACCGATTCCTCCAATTGTCTGATTTCCCTGAGTATGACACCGATTGCAGAAACCGATTCCAAGAGTTGGTCGCAGTGTTCGTGCATTGAAGCCAACAGTTTATAACACTTTCGATTCCATTCGTTTTGTTTGGCGTCCTTTCGATTAAAACCAATAATTAATAAAAAGAAAAAGAGTTAAAAGTATTGAATACTTTGAATATCTCTTCGTCGGCGACAGTGAAAGTTCGGGACAACTTTCCGGACAAATTGTTGATCTCTTTCTGTAGAGCTCTGGTCTCTAATAAAACTTTTTTAGTTTCTTCGTTCTGTTTCTTAACATTTGCTACAATTTCCAGAATTCGTTTGGTGTAAGAACTGCGAGACGGCGGCCACTGTTGCGGCACTTTTTCAGTCAATTCTTTAAGCAATGATTCTTTGACTTTAATTTCCTTGACCTTAGAATTTATGGATTTCTTCAAATCATTGAGTCTTCTCTGAAGTGCGGAATGTTTTTCTCGTCTGGCGTTTGATTCGAACATCAATTGTTTCAATTGATTGGATAATAAGTCTTGGATTTGTTGCCACTTTTCGTTCAAAGTTTCGATTTCTTGTTTGACTTCATTGATCTGTGAAACCAATTCTCGACTCGTTTTGTCGTTTGTCTCCAATTCTCGCAAACGTTTTGTCTCTTCCTTTAGAATATTCTCATAAACACTGACTTTATTTTCATAGTTCTTATGCTTTTGTATCTCTTTCTCTAAACTTTTTAATTCATTTTCCAATTGATTAACCATTAGATTAAGTTTTTCTTCTTTTTTAAGTTTATCTGATTTTTGGATTTCGTTGTCGACAACTAAAGGGTTCGCTTTTTCTGTAAGAACCGATACAATGGCGCCGTCTATTTCACTCATTTTAGAGTCTGTATTTGTAGGAGGGGTGGAACAGCACTCTATCGATACTCTTTTAGATTTGACAAATAGTTGGTTATCATTGGCTTCACTGTCCAGTAATAAGGAGTTCCACTCCATAATAGAGGAGACACTATTTGGTAATTTTAAACACTTATCGTAATATTTTCTCCGATTCGGCGCCACTTTATTCATGAGAATTGGTTTAAAATTTACTGATTTAGAGACAAAAGTGTCGACAGACCACACATTTTGAATACTTTGAGGACTATTATCGTCTATCATAAATGGTAACCAAATAGAACTGATCTCTGCTTTCTTCAAACGAGTTCTGATATCAGTTGGAGTGAGTCCTGTTGTTCCGAGCGATGATATTCTGTTTTCTTCATCTTCTTTGGGAAGTCTTTCCAATAGGAATAAAAACAATTTTCTTATATCAGATTCATTGCCGTAAAGGAATGTCTGGTAACCGACATCTGATTTATAACCCAATTCCTGAGTCAAAGAGTTTGAGTGACAATTGTGTGACACTTATAGACAAGAATATATTGTATACCTGTTTGCAAATGTTTGCCAATTGAGTGGCTATTCTGTATTTGATGGACATATTCATGCCTTCATTGATCTGTTTGATCGGCAAATCGTAGTCATTGTTTGTGTCAATGAATTGAATGCAGTGACAAATACAAGACATGATTTGATGGACTTCCATGTCTTTGATTCCTGAGATCTCATCGTCGAAATCGCTGTCAAACAAAAATTTATTTGAATTCAATTTTCTTATCATAAATAAGATCTCAAATACCATCCGATTTCGCGTAACTGTTCTATCAAAATATTATCCACTTCTTCCATGTCTTAATTCATAGATAAGAGAGTAATAAATAAAGAAATGTATTTTAAACTTAATTATTGTTTATGTTATGATTAGAGCTTTAAATGAGTGATTCGGTAGGCGTTCAGTCAATTGAGAGCTTCAAATTCAAATTAAATAGCCCTGACACAAATTACCACCAAAATACCAAAAAACACATCAAATCAAATGTAAACATGGATCAATTTTACTAAATTAAGTAGTCTAAATCTATTATTTGCTATATTTTATTGTTAATTAGCAGATATAAGTTAATTAAAGCATAATTTATCAAGGTTAAATACTCAATTTATTGATTGTGATATTTTGTTTTAAGGCGTAGCTTGTGTTACAACTATTTAGATTTGATTTTCAGATTCAAACATCAATGAAATCTCACATTAATTCAATGAAACTCACAAATAGAGGACACAGAATGCGGACCTTTAAAGTTCGAGTTGAAAGTAAAGCAAAATTCATGGAATCTTTCAACTTTTAGGATAAAAAGAACAAATAGTGTAATAATTTGAACTAATTTTTATTAGAAAAATTTGACCTTAATTTGTCCATACTTAAGTACACTCCATTTAATCTTAACATTAAAAGTTGTTCTGTCATTAGATGAGTTATGGTGTTTGTGAATGATTTGAGGAGAATCCAGAAAAATATGTTTTGCAATAATTAGTCATTGAATTTGATTTGCGTTTAAGAGAAACCAATTTAATGATAATTTGAAAGCAATGGAAATACTATTAATTTAATAGTAAATGAATCTCAATATTGAAATATTCAATGATTTAAACTTTTGACTCAATTATCTCAAAGAGTGTAAAGTTTTGAGTTTTGACTGTATTTTGAAAGTGATATCAATTATTGAAGATTTTGTCGACAGAATAGATATCAAGAGTTGTGTTGTAGTTCTGTATTAAAGTTCAAGACTTGAAGTGTTTAATCATTTAATTATTTGGCCAAAAGTTGTTCTCAAAAATGTTACGACAATTGCATAAATCGAAAGTACTTCGGGTACTCTTCAGTGTATCGTTTTTCATATCAGGCGTATTCATTAATTTGATCCAATTCTCACTGTTTATGACAATCAGATTCTTTGATAAAAAACTTTACCGAAAAATGAATTACTATCTGATCTACACGTTATGGTCGCGTATGTCTTCATTTTTATCTGATTCTCAATTTATTTTCTCACAATTCATTTGCGTTGATTTGTGCAGAGATTGTGGCCATAAGCGAGTGGTGGTCGGAGTCCAGGGTTCGTATGTTCTTCGAAGATGAAGACTCACTCAAATCACACGCGAAGACACACACTCTATACATAATGAACCACAGATACGAACTGGACTGGCTCTACGCATGGATGGTTTTGGACAAGTTCGGCGCTCTGGGGGTATGCCTCTCATCAATACATGTATTTTGTTATTAATTTGAATGGCTGTGTGACCAAAGAACGCCCGATCATTTGCTAAGAAGTCTTTGAGATGGCTGCCTATCATTGGCTGGGGTTGGGTTTTGGATGAGTTCATTTTCCTAGAGAGGGACTGGAAGAAAGATCAGAATTATTTGCCAACAGCTTTGGACCAATTGATGGCTTACGACCCGCCGATGTCTTTACTTTTGTTCTCAGAGGGAACGCGTTTTACTCAATCCAAGTATGAAAACAGCGTTGAATTCGCGAAACAGAAGGGTTTGATTCCTCTTAAATACCATTTGGTGCCTAGAACCAAAGGTTTCGCATTTTGTGTCCGACATATAAAAGACAAATGTAATGATTGTGTCATTTAATCACTGATTGATATAATGATAATATTTTGCCCTTTAGATCCGGATACTGTTATCTTTGACATTCAGCTCAAATTCCCGAATGAGGCCAAACATTTGCCAACTTTCGGGTCTATAGTCAGAGGCAAACAACTGATTGGAGACTTCTATTTGAAGAAAATCCCCATAACTGATGTGCCCACAGATTCTGAAGAGCAGATCTCACAATTTCTATACGATTTGTATCAGAAAAAGGTTTAAATTTTGTTTTCATTTTTTCAAACATCTGACAAAAGTCTTCATTTTTAGGACAATTTGATGGAATTCCATGAAAAGAATGGAAAATTCCCCGGAATACTAGTCGAACAGCCCCGAAGAATCGCACCGCTTATCAATTGGATGTCCTGGTTCATAGTTGTGATGATCTCTTTGTCTTATATATTGTTAAATGTGTTTACATCCGGAAATCTGTATCTAATTATTACAACGACTTTAATCTTCATTTTCGGTTAGCAATCATTGAATAAGTTTTTGATATTCTGGAAAAATAATCTTTGATTCGAACTATTGTTTAGCTCTGAGTTCTGTATATCTGATGATCGGTTCGACTAAAATCAAAAAGGGTTCTCAATATGGAAATCAAAACAATAGTCAAACGAACGTTAAATCAGTGGCCAATCCTAACAATAATATGGTCGAAAACTCAGCCTTAAGACAGAGATTAAATGCCAACCAAACAGAGAGTAACTAACTTTAGACACACTTTCGATTACATTATCGTTTGTGAAACATTTGGTCTATACTTTAATTATGGGTTAACTCAGACTTAATGACGCAAAAGCATAACCAAAGCTCATCTCTAATGTTAATCGAAAGACTATTTTGTTTTATTATCAAATTATTATTATTTCAAATGTTTTATTGTATTTGTTTGAAAAAAATCGATAAAAATGGGAAATTTTCTCAAAATATTTAAAAAAACAAAAACTAATTACAATAAAATATATTTTAATTGAATGTTAATTGTTATGACATCTCTTTATACTTGTCATGTATTTTATGAATAATTGGTTGCATTTAATCTCAATTTAATACTTTTCAATAAATTTATTGAATATATTTTTATTATTGTTTAATATTTATACAAAATTTATTGCAAATCAATTAAATACACTCTTAATTAGAACAAGTTTTACAATATTTAAGGAAATTGACGTCTCATTTATTGTGGGGAACCTTTAACGTATTGGATGTTCTCTCAGCACTACCCTCTTTAGAAATGTTGTCCACACTATTTTCTTTGCTTGTCCTTTCAACACTTCTTCGGGGAGACTTTTCCTTTTCTTTGTCTTTGACCTCAGCAGCCATCTCTTCAGCCATAATTTGTTGGACATCTAATCCAATACTCTCCCCGACCAACATCTTTGCCCTTTGGAAGGTAGCACTGAGTTTGATCTGAACCACATTAATGCACATAGAAGTGAGTGCCAAACCGAATAACAGGTATATGAATGCCCCCAACAGAACGCTCTGATTGGACGGCACATAATCACCGAAGCCTATGGTTGACATTGAAATAAACACAAAATAAAATGCGTGCAGAAGAGTCCACCTCTCAGTTGACCAGAATATAATAGCTCCTATCAGTAGATAAATCATTAAAATAATTATGGCTAAACTAATGGGAAGGTTAAATTCGTCATCGATCTCCAGGTAGTCATCAGGCATTGGAGTTCCCGGTGGTGATGATTGTGCAGATGTTTGTGGAGGAGTTGGATCTGTTCTCACTAAGAATGGAGTCTTAAAAGCAGATTTTTGATGCATAAAGGGGCTTTTTCGTATTCCAATTGTTTTCATCTCTTTATTGTCTTCTTCTGAATCCTTTGTTTTCGGGATATATGGCATATAAGCGACGCCTTTATTGAATGCATTGACTGCTGTGTCCTTATACTGAACAAAATGATCGATAGATAATATACAGTCGTTCGGAAAAGATAGGGAGTACGTTTTTTGTCGTTTTTATCATGATAATCTTTGATTTTTTTTAATTAAATTTTTTTTGCAACCATGGAATTTGTATTTTTCAAAAATGAAACTTCATTCTTTAATATCTTTTGAATAAGCCAAGATAAAATATTGAAATATTGCCAAAATTAAGATAATCTATTACACTTTCATAAACTTAAAATAAATATAAATTTGTTCAATTATTTTCTCTGTAATAATAGAATTTTATTATTTTTTCGAAGAATTCATTTATTGTTATGAATAATATTAATAATATTAATTGAAAAGATCCCTAACGCAAATTATTATTTTCAATTATGACTTTCAACATAATTGAACAAATTTAAAGGACAATGTGAGACTTTGTATTGTGACTGGGATCTGGAATTTGATAATTTTTTTCAATGACCCATGATGACCTGCTATTAGTCCTAGAATATAATAAAAATCGATGCGTACAATTTTTTA
>JAQGCS010001803.1:0-12208 GCA_034702105.1 Fuscozetes fuscipes | reverse complement strand
ACCCCTCCCCTAGAAAAATTTTGAAAAACCCCTACCCTAGACCCCCCCTAGAGTCAAAAAGCTTGGCCATCCCTGAATTTATGATATATAAGAAGACAATTTTTTGATTTAGTTTTCGATATTCTGTTCTTAAAACAATTGTTTAAATTTCTGAAATATTTGCTCAAAACTTATTAAAACTCATTATAGTTATTAAATAAATTAAAAGTGAAATTAAGTCAAATATAAATGATTTGTTTGCAAACAACAAAGTATTAAAGTATTCTAAAGCTATTCATTTGTTCATTATTTCAATATTGTTATCATTATTTTCATTAGTTTGAATACAGTCGTGAAAGTGATTATTTCAATGAATGAAGTGGTGGTAAACTTTTTTTTTTGTGCACCGAATCAATAGATGTAAAATATGAATGCTTTAATATATTCTATTTTTACTGATAAAAGTTATCCCGAATAACAATGGATGCATTGGACGGAAAAATGCAGTTTAATATCTATGCCTTGAAAGGCATAACACTCGTCGCACTCTCTCTGACACATCCACTTCTGGCTCTGCACTCGACTATCAATAAATATGATGATAAGCAAAAAATATAGCTCAACATCTCATCACTCTTTCACTCATAACTTATTTCTCTATTCAATTGAATGAAAGTTCAATTTTCTCTTCATTTTATTTATCAATTTTATTATTATTATGCAATCTTTTATAATAATTCTAATTCTGTGCAAATCAGCGATCAGTGGCTTAAAACTTCTCAGTGTTTTCTCTTTCATAAGAGAAGGAGTGACCGAACACTCCTCTCACTATTTTATAACATGTTTTCACATATCATTTAAGGAAAAGACAGTAAAACCTCCATTTAAGGGAACGATCGGTGATAAGAAGTCTTTTACCTTATTTAGAGGTTCTCTTAATGAGAGGCTCATCAAAATTAATTAAACCTTTGAATAACATAAGGAAAGATTACTTTTTTCTCTTTTAAGAGTATATCATATATCAGGTATTTTTTGGTTGATTTTAAAGGTTTTTATTTATTTTTAATCAATTTTTTAAAATTGATATTTAATAATAAGATTTTAAAAATGTTGGAAATACTAACAGATTTCATCCTGTTCAAGTGGCAAATAATTTTAGTTTCTTTGTGAATAGCCTCCATTATTAATTAAATTTAATTAATAATTCTCAGTAAAAAATGAAATCTTAAATTGACAAAATTACTGTCAATAGTGATTTTTCATCAATTAAATGTTTTGTATCTTGCTGATTTCACCAAAATTAACTCCGATTTAGCTTATAGTAGCTTGACAGAGATATAAGTTATGTATCTACTAGATTATTTAAATTTAGAAATTAAAAGTAAAACTTTATGGATAATTTTGCTTATTTGACTAAAATTTTATTTGCCTATAAAAAACCTTTTCCTTAGTAAGAGGATTCTCCTAATTAGAAATCTCTTATCTAGAGGTAATTTAACATTACAAAACCATTAGAAGTGTTCGGTGCCATGAAAACCATTATCTTAATGAGAAATTCTCGATGATAATATAAGCAAACAACTATCATTCATAAAACCTGTTCTTAACGCAAATTAATGATTAAGTTCAGTAAAAATTTTAATATAAAAAATTTCGATAATTTAATAATTTGTGAATAATTGTTGATTATATGATTATTGTGAGTCTTTGTGTCCTTCATATTCATTCGATAGATTGACACACATTGAGAGGGACTGACATACAGTTTCAGAGAACAAAAACATCACTCTATAGTAACAGATGTTTCTCTCTCTTAGCCATAATCTGATGACATATCTCTCTCTCTCTCTCTCTCTCTCTCTCTCTCTCTCTCTCTCTCTCTCTCTCACACACACACACACACACACACACACAACAATGAATACTTTAAATTAAAGTTCAGATTCAGAACTCATATTCTATTGACAAAATTTTTAATTGATATTTTATCTTGCTTACTTTAAGAGAATATATTGAAATAAATTTTAAGTTTAATAGAAAATGAAAAATGTTCGCTTGGATGATAATTTGTGTCCGAGCACTGATGTCCACACACAGTTCTTGGTATCTAAAGCACAAGAATTGCGTTTGGACAATCACAGCTTGGAACTTTTAACCAATTCTAATGTTGTTTTGATAAAAAAAAATGTAAATCAGGATTTAGTAAATAAGAAGTAATTTCAAAACCGATATCTTATAAAACAGATTATTAAGAATATGTGTCAAACACTTAAATCAATGGAAAGAATACAATTTAATGACTGTGTGGTCGCCTCTTATGACGTTCTGACTCACAAATCAGTAGATATTGTTAGAGACTAAGTGTCAAAAAGTGATGGCTTTGGCAATAAGGCACACAATAAGTGACTTTCATATAAAAGATTTGGCACTTCTTTGCGATAGTAGTGAAAGACTGAGTCTATTATCTGTTTTATGTATTAATATTGAGAGCATAACCAATATATGAAGTATTCATTGATCAGAGCAATGAACACATCATTAATCAAACATACGTCTTGGCCACTATTCTATACCGATGTCGAAGCTGGTGTCTTGCAAGATAACACACTCCTCTCTGGGCTCGAATTGAATAATAAAATTATAGTATATATATAGATATGCAAATGATTTGTGATATACAGCTCTTCGTATATATAATGCTTTGAATGAATGAGTTTTTGACGAACCAAGTGATGCATAAAATTTAAGACCAAATAAGTTATATAATTCATATACAATCTGACGCCATATGAGAGGCAACAGCGCTATCGGCATACACCTGACCTGTCATTTAATATTGAATAGATGCAATTTTCTTCTCGGCTTTTATACAACTTTGCAACTTGGAAACTGTTTAGTGTTTACTCAAATATAAACATTAAAGAGAAAATATTTTGCAGTTTCACAACCAATCATTGAAGATTGTGTGATAAGTTCTAGTTAATAATTAATAATTGAAATATTTTTTCAAACTTTGTTAGAGACAATGTTTAAAAAAGATTTAGGTAGATGTTCTGATTTTCCGACATGCATGTAGGTCATTAATAATAATTAATACAGCCAAATGGTTATAATTAAGGATGTCATCCATACAAAAGTTAGTACTATAGCAAGTTAAGTTTTGCAAATTTATATCTGATATAAAATACGTTACATCGAAGAGAATTAGCAATTGATTGACTAAAATAATTGATAAAATAGTGAATATTCAGAGTAAATGTGTTAAATGTGTTGCAAATTGATTTCTACGCTAAAAGTGTTGAAATTGATTCCCAGAGCTCTGAATATTTCATACAATTCTCTGTAAATTGTTGTAATAATACGAATTCAGTTTCAATTTAGTGCCAGTGTAAATTGCTTTTGATTCAATGTTTTTGCAGCAGTATCCCGGAGATATAGCATTTGCCACCAGCTATTCTCAGTTCAAATATAAAACACATTAACTCCTATTTCGTCGTCGATGCAAAAGACGAATTTGCTATGAGTTTTGTGTCATTTTTTTGCGCCGACAAACAGCTGTTCACTTCAGGTCATCAAATTATAGACACATTCTTCTCAATTCTGATCAGACGCTCAGTTGGAAAATATATCCAAACAATGGTTTATCGATTCGCACAAATTCAATCTCATATATTCCAAGTTTAATTTTGAAACTATTGGACTTTTGTACGGAAGATGGTCGACCTTAGGGGACCAAAAAATTACCCTTATAAGAGGTTTTCCTAACTCCTTAGACCAAAAAAGTGAAGGGGAAATTATTTAAACTTGAATAATAATGTTCGGGAAATCAAATAAACCGCCAAAAAGTTTCCAAATGTAACATAATTTTAAAAAGTTTTATCTTTTTCGAAAATGAGATATAATTTTCTGATAGTCTAATCTTGGTCTTTGAGCTCAAAAATCTAAGATCCTTTCAAATATCTCCAACTGTTTTGTGACTAGCTTATAATGTCAAAGATCAAAGTAATGATATTTGGAAATCTAATAGTGTAAATATGTCAATTTGATGTCTTGCTACTATCTATTTATATCAGGGATAAGGCATAAGGGGTCGAATCCTTACCCCCTAGAGTCGAAAATATTGGCAATTATAGCCCCAGCCTTTCGCCGCCGAACGAAGAGAGGCGGAAATTTTTTTTTATCTCTTTCAGTGATCGAATTGGTCCTACCTCAGTGTTTATAAAAATTGAAAAAACTACCCCCTTATGCCCTACCATAAATTTTCGGGTTTCCACCAGACTAGACTCCCCTAGAGGGCTGATTACAGTAAAGCTGCCACTAGACACAGAATTCTGGAGCACTGCTTCTATGGAATGTTAAAGTAATTCAATATAAGGGAAATTCGATTTAAGGAAGTAATTTTGGCCGCACCGAGGAGTCTCTTAAATCGAGATCAGACTGCATATATGAATTCGATGTAGATCTTTATGCTCATTTCAAATATGAAATCATTTTTTTAATCGAATCGAAAGTTTTTGGCCTATTCCACTTTAACCTTAATAAATTTAAACTAGCGTATTGTATATCAATATTGTTAGTTAAAATCAAATAAATCAAAAATTAACTATTCGATTTAAAAACTTATTACAATATCAGCATAAAAATCTACGTGGAATTCATGTATGACATATAGTATAATTTTCCAGTCAGTTTAGTTTTCGATATATTTGGTTAAAGTCGAATAACTCGGAAAATATTCGAGCTAAAATTTTTTGGGTTAATATATAGTGTTTTTCTTTTAAAATTCTCGGTCCATTTTATATTTTAAAAAATTTTCGATGAATTTTCAATGTAGAAGCTTTACTGTAATCCGCCCCTAAGAGCTCTGCCATTCCTGATCTATATGGATCTATATGATCTATATGGTTTTACTGGGTTTTACCTGGGTACTACAATCTCTGAAATCGTGGATAATTGGATACTTTTACATATATGCAGATATGATATTAATGTGTTTCTTAAAGAAGTAAACCGATTTCGATGATTTCTTTTTTATATCAAACCACTACTTTAGTGTCCATTCATTAAACCAGGGTTAACTTTCAGGTCCTTCACTGTGACCATGACCAACTCGGGTTCTATAGGTTTCACAAAAACTACATAAGCCAGTGAAAAAAATAGTAATATGTGGACACAATTAAAAACATTTAAATCTGATTTTTCAAAAAATTTCTAGAGGGATATCTAGGGGTGATTTTTTTAATTTGTCGATAAAAAAAATTTGCCGTTCCGCTTCGTTCGGCAAAAAACTCAACGGGGGACCAAGATTTTATACAAGTCGCCTCGCTTCGCTCGGCGGCAGCCAGGGGGGTATACCTGTAATGTTAAATGTTCGAAAAATTCTAGGGGGGAATAATCGCAAATTTTCGGTTCTAGGGGGATATTTCGTCCATCTCCCTTGAACATCCCTGATTTAAATATACTTTTTACAGAATTCAATCACCTATTAATAATAGTTCTTGAGCAATTTTCAAAATGCCTAAATGTTTATTTGTGAATCTATAGTCAAATGAATGGTTAATTTGGATGACTTGAAAAGCGATGACTAATTAAATTGAACTAATTGTGTCGTTTAATGCCAGTCATATTGACCTTATTTATCACTGCTATACGAGTTGTGTCACATCATTGCTGGCAATGACAGCACCGACTAATTGATCGAAAGGGACAGAAGAACAACAGCACAACACTAACGACACGAACTAAAAGACTTAACAAATAAGATACTACTCTACAGCTAATAATTAATGTAAAGCAAACTCTTATTCTGTTCTCAAAGGTATTTGACAGCAAATGGCAGCAAATTTATCACTAAAAACAACCATAAGTTTAGAAAGTTTTTTAAAACTTCAAAATCGTTGTAATAGTGTTTTGCATACGATAGCAGTGTTTTCTATTTGCTTAGTCTTTCAAATATTTGCGTTCAACGAGAGCTCACATTTGCTTTTGTGGCCAAAATCCTAATAAATGGCTCACGTTTTCACATTATATCCTTTAGTTTTCTATTACTTAATATAAACATTGGTTAAAGTTATTCTTAAACATTCAAAACATATAAATTATTACAATTAAACTAATTTCAAAATTATTTTTAATCAATACTCTAATTGGGTTAAGCTTTACACTGATCACCACTCTGTATCAGGGATAACCAAGGGGGTATACCCCTAAACCGAAAAGTTTTACAAATACCCTTTAGCTTGGCGAGTTCTAACATACCCCCTACAAAATTGGTCGCCTCAATTTTTACGACTTTTCAAAGAAAAATGGCCGAAAACTGATTTAATTTGAATTATGGACAATTTAAACTATAGGGGTGGCCAAGGGGGTCGACCTCTGACATCCTCTAGCTCGAAAAATTGTCATTCAAATTTTTGAACCCCCTAAATTTTGACAAAAGTTTAACATTACAGGTATACTTAGAAATTTTTGAAAAACTACCCATTAGACCCTCTCCTCTAAAATCGTTGAGCTTGGCCATCCCTGAACTAAGCCAAGAGTAAATAACTGGATTTAAACACAGTTTCAGGTCAATTTAGAGAGGAAATATCGAGAAATAACTATTTCCAGCCAAACTTCCGATCCACCATTTATATAAATATATCTTCATATAAATACATGTAAATCCCCTGAAATCTAGTTGCTTGGTTATCCATACTCTGTAATATACTAGAAGAATCAAAAAGTTTGTAGGTTCGAAAATCGTAAATATCTTTTAAACGGTTGGGAATATTCAAATGGGGTAAAAAGTATAATGTTCATCATGTATATGACCATCTACTTAATTGTGATTTAACACAATAAAAATTATTTCAGAACAGTGACGTGGTTTATTAAATTTTAAGGACATTTTCAGAGGCCCTAGTCACATATCAAACTAGAAATTGAATTTATATTAATTGTGTGTCTAATAGAAAAAGAGTTAATCTTCCATTTGATCTATATATTTATAAATCATTGAAATCGGATCAGTGGTTTAGTTTCAAAAATTCCCATTGAATAAACTTTAAAAAATTTCAAAATAGAGGTAGCTAAAATTTTCTTTAAAATTTGAAGATTATTTAGTCTCAACAACAAATGTTTTAACTACATCGATTCTCTATTTCTTACAGTTTATCATACACAAATTTTTTAAATAATATCAATTTAAATCAATTTTGAATTTTGAAGTAAAATATTAATTTATATAATATATAATATAATATAATAATTTTTGCCAAACTATAAGAAATAGAGAATCGATGTAATAAAAACATTTGTTGTTGAGACTGAGTACTCTCCAAATTTTAAAAAAAATTTGAGCTAGCTCTATTTTGAAATTTTTTCAAGCCTATTCAATAGGAAATTTTGACAATTTTGTCAAGCTATTAAAACTAAACCACTGATCCAATTTTAATGATTCATACATCAAATGAAAGATCAACTATTCTTCTATCAGATACACAACTAATATTATAAATTTCATTTTCGGTTTAATCTGTAAACTTTTTGATTCTTCTAATAGTCTATATATTGGGCTCAATGTGAACAATAACCAGAGCTTGAATTTTTTTTAACTCACATTTGGTGAAAGGACATATGGGGCTGAGATCACAAGTCCAAAGAAATTTGTATCACATAATAGTAAGTGATCGCACATATCATTTGAAATAAGAGTGAGTGTTGTGTTTGTGATGTTATTTATAAACCTAATAAACTTCACCCGAAACCAGATATTCTCGGATAAGTTCGAGCAAAAAGGCATTACTTCGAAACCAAATTTATGTGCACTGACAGCACTTCCACTCAAGACATTGACGAAACTATAAAAGGATTAGTCTATGGCTGTAATTACATTGAGCGCACACAACAATCATATGCATCCCATCCATAACAAGAGATGTACAACAAGACATGTATATGTTGTGCTCAAGGAATGCACAGGGCTAATGCTCAGGACATTATCGCACTCTTGCTTTGTATTTATATTCTTCATAATTAGTGTAAAATCGAATTAAATAAGGCATAAATTAATGCAAATGTTTTGTTTGTTAAGAAATTAAACAGGCAATATAACCTCTTGATAAAATTCGATAACAAAACATAGAATGGTTTGAATATAAACCAGAGAATGATATTCGTATTTCTTGAGTAGATTTTTTGCTAAATCGATTTGTGGCCAAATTGAAAGTATATGTTTACTTATTTCATTTGTGTAGATATGTAAGGCAAATTTATTTGCAAAATGTATATTTGACTGCAATAATTTCTCAAATTTTATCTCAGTATTTCAAGAATTTTAGTATTTGTGTTGAATTGAATTGCATTTATTTGAATGGTTTGTTTAGTCATATTTGGAAATGAATTCAAATGTATTACTAAAAACAAATAAGAAATTGATTTAAGAAAAGGGTTTCAGTGAAAGTAAATGATCGCTCTTTTGTAATGAAGATGACGTTCACAGAAAACCAGACAAATGGAAGCATAGAGTCATTAGTTGGAGAGACCGACAAATAGTTTTGGCTTGGGCATTCGTTTCCCTTCTAAACGAAAAGACAGATTCCTACTCAGAGTCGATAATGAGTGCACAGATTGATAGACAAGAAAAGTGCAAAGAATTGAACGATAAATAGAACTGAGAGCTGAGAATGAAAAGCTTGTTAGCAATCGGTGCTAACCCTCACAAAAGACACGAAAAATTGAATGCAATTTATTGTCAAAATGAGAAGATATGATATGAATCGTCAAATTGTTTTTTGCATCGATTCAAACGCTTCCTTCAATTGTAATACTCGGGAACGGTATTAATGTCACGAACTAAACCACATCACAATCACTAACTATTTGAAGATTCACCACATTTTCAGCTCAAAATCAATTTCAAAGGAATTATTTCAAAACTGAAAAGAAATACCATTAAAAACAGAGAAAACTTATTCTAAAAGTCGTTATTTTGTGAATAATCCCTAAAATTTATTATAATATCCTTCAAAAAGCATTTGACTCTTTAAAACTCAAATCATATTAAAGTTAATGCAGTTTATGGACAGTTTGAACAGAATATGTATTTAATTCTTATTTGAAATCTTATCACAGAATACAAGTGCTTTTTTGTTGAACTAATGTGCCGGGTGCATGGCACGGGTGTATGTCTTGTTATCCGTTGTCCATATGAAAAGTAGTACAGCTATTGCACAACTTATTAATTTTAGGTAACTCTCGAAAGCATTGTGTGTTCTCTCAAATTGTGTTATAAATACAATCGTTGGGTATCTTCACAACGAGTCGAGTGTAAAACGATTCCACAAATGAGATCTAAAGTCAAGTCAGAGCTAACATTATTGTAGGGATGAGTGAAAGCCAAGTGAAGAAAAGCCATTCATTCGGAGTGAAGCATAAGTGAAGACGAGTAGCACTAAAATTATGATTGTGTTTGTGCTCTGCTGTCAAATGCCTCTTCGTTTTACGGCAGAGCAGCGCAAATGTCATCAACTCAGGCATCGCTATACTGTTCAACAAAGGGAACCTAAAAGTACACGATATGGAAGAACACAACTTCGATAACAACTTCTGACAAAGACTAGGAATAAGTAGTGCTGAACGACCAGTGCTCACAACCGCTTCTCAAAAAACCCACAATACTAGTGGTCATAACGAGTAAAAATTGCTGAACACTATCACTATTTGACTGCACCTGACATTTATTGTTATTAATACATGAAATAATAGCTTGTATTATACTCGCGCCACTCATGAGCACTGGAATCACTATCTGTCATAATTAATAAATTCAGTAAAATTATCCGAACAATAATTATATTGAATGAAACGAAAATCTAATCGAAAGCGAAAGCAATTGAACTTCGAATACAAACGTCGAACACTTGAATACACGCTTTTGTTATTAGTTTAATGAAAAGTACAAACATTTAGTTACTAAGATTTTATTAGAAAATAATGTGTTCGTAGATTTTACTCCACTAACAGTGAGTACACAGTTGTGGAGAAGAGCCTGTATTCGGTCTTAAGGGAGTCATTCATTTTAATTAACGTTAAATATAAGTATTAAACATAAATAAGTAATATTAAAATCAATTTACTTCTCACATATTGTCTGCAATTTATATTTTCATTTAATTATAACTTTCGAGTCATTAATTAATTGGACTTTTCATTGATATGAAGACAAATAGATTCTAATTATAAACTGGTTTAGGAATAATAAATGTATGAATTGATCGCCAGAATCAAACATATTTATAGCTCCAAACCTATTGAAGAACAAATTTGATCTTCAAATAAATTACAAGAGAAACTAAGATATATTTTATATTAATACAAAGTTTAAGAAAACATCGATCCGAGTAACTTATTCTGAAAAAGAGATGAATTTTGTTTGAATAGAAGAGAAGCAAAAGTTTCTTAATTTAATGGTTGAATGTGTTTTCGTTTTGAATTTTAGATTTAAATTAGTTTAACTCAAAATCAAATTCAAGACGAATGGCATACGAATACAGAGTCTGTGAATAACTATGAGAGCACTGACTCTAAGCAACAGATAAATGCAAAAATGCCAATGAAGTGAATTTCACGACATGTGCTGCAAATGCCAGAGCCTAGCAATCGATGGCATTATTTAATTAGATGTCCAAAAAGAATGGTATACAAGAAATGCAAGTTTTTCACCAGAAATACATCGCATCCAAAGATGAATAGCAATACATCATAAGAAAAGGCAATAATGAGAAATGTCAGGAACGACACCACACCAGACCATACCTCCAATATATTTGACAAAACTAATGCCTAACGGAGAATATCAGATCATTATCATCACTGTATGTGTGCCCAAACCATTGTCCATCAGTTATAGTACAACAGCCATACATTATATGGTCAGTGCCTTAATATCATATGTTGGCCTCACAACCAATTACTTGTGGAGCAATAGTTCGACTCAGAGCTCTTTTGAAATGAATTCACCTTTTTATTCATTTTATGGAATACACACAACAAATGCATTTGAGACTCAATCAAAAGATTTAATTAAATTCAAAGACCTTTCACTTTTGATGTCATATAAATATTATAATATACAATATTCTTATTTCGTACGAATATATGTGGTATCAATACAGGGATGTTTAACTTTGATATTTGATTTTCATATGAGCAACATTTCAGTTGTTTCTCACTGTCTTTAAGAGAATTATTTAATGAAAGACTTATTGATTTGCAAATAATTGTGAATACAATAAATGAGATAGACAATCCAAATTGTAATTTTGACACTTACTAATAAATTTCAAATCGAGTGTCCAAACTTTATTGAGTGTTTAGTTGAAGTGGATGTATGTTTGGTAAACTAGGCGATGAAGGAGACAACCCCCTTCCTACCCCACCCCTACACTGCATGTAAGAGCAATATATTGACATTACATTAGATTGCATTACAGCGCATAAAATTAGATCACAAATGGAATTCCTATTTAGGCGTTCACTCAATGTTTGGGGTAGACATAAGTCAGGCATATATTGGATGTAATGGTATTGCATTTATCCAAAGCTCATAAGTTTTCATAGACTTCTGAAGCAGTTATTCAAGAGTTTGAATATATGGCGAATAGTTGTGACGCAAATTCTTTCGCAGTTTTATCGCCAAATAATAAAACTTCAAATTTTATTTTATAGGCTTTAAACTCATCCATTGTTTTCAATTTTATTATTTCAAAAGTTTTCGTTGAAAAACAACTGAAAAGACTTGTGGTCTAAGAATTCATTCGCTTACTCACAATTCTAACATATTTATATTGCAATCACTTTTGATGTCACAAAAATGAATAATTTCTTTGAATATTTTCTTTCAAATGAATTATTTGAAACCAAAAGTTTTGTATTAATGACAAATGGGTTTCATTTTGGCAATATTTATATCATATTAATATAATCATATTTATTTAGGCAATGGCCTTAAGGACAGCCCATTCATATCACTGGCGTTCATATTATACCCGTGGAATACAATCGGGTATGGGTAAGGGGATTTTCAGGGATGTTTCTGAATCCTAAGACTTTGAAAACCCCTTGGTTTACTTTGAACTCACAAATAAACTACAGTTAAAGTCATAGTCAATCCCAATATGAGAGAGGTACAATTGAATCTCGAAAGCGAAAATGTATTAATTAGAATAAAAATATTGAACAAATTATA
>JAQGCS010001802.1:0-12209 GCA_034702105.1 Fuscozetes fuscipes | reverse complement strand
AATATAACGAAATCAATAAATTATTGATTATTTCATTTTATATATATTTTGTATATTAATATATAACTATTCAAAAAATTATATTTCTTTATATTTTGTAATTTTAAAAATTTGTAATTTCTTTTTTTCATCAAATGCCATTTCTTAGACCTAGTTATTAATTTTGAAAATTGGTCATACGATCTGAATTTATTTAACATTTATACGAATTTATTATTTTAAGTTAAAAAAGTTTTAATTAGAATAATCGTAAAAATGGATTATTCAAGAAAAATAATTATTGCAAGATATGAGAGGTTTTATAGAATCAATCTTGTAGGTATTATATATGCCATAGATGAATATGTTGCTGGCTTTCTCAAAACAAGAAGAATCATCTTAGTAACATTGGCGAGATTTGCATCCTTTCTAACAGTCCTACGATTCTGTTTATTAGCGTTGATAAACAAGGTAATTATTTATAAATTAAACTAAAATATTTGACAAAATGAAAATCTTTTGAAAAATTAATCTGAATTTTCATAAAAATAATTAAAAAGTACTATACTATGACTGAATCAGAGGTGTATTAGCTTAAAGAGAGCGGTTTAAAGGGTAGTTCTTAAAAAAATTTAAGGAAGTGATCTTACTTTTTTCCAAAACTGTCCATCTCTGTTCACTCGGCGGCGGGAGAGGTTAGTGGATCTAGTGATGAATTGTGAATAATTCTAGGGGGTAGTTTTGCTTCAATTTTCTACTCTAAAGGTTAGGAAAGAGGCCTACTCCTGCCCTTAGCCATCTCTTTCATTTTATTTTCATTCAAAAATTACAAATGAGATAGTTAAATTTAATTTTTATTAAATGAACCAGAAATCGATTCGTGAATTAATGTGTGATCCGGTGAATATGTTGGGTGACTCTCGTTTATTAGCTTGGATGGCCACTTGCTTATCATTTGGCATATTCATGATTGGAGTGGTTGTTGAATATCAAGAATTAACTCATTCTTTATTTATTGCCAATCGAATATATGAAATTAAATATAACTTAGAAAAATATACATTAAATAATTCTCATCAAAAAGATATCATAGTTAAGCTAGATGCACTCTCCAAATATGTGTTGTGGCCAATACATTTGATCTGCATTTTAGCCACCTTATTTATTGTTAACTTGGGAATTTTCCTAGCCTATTCAACAGGACAATTCAATATTCAATGGACCAATTTAATATTTTGGTCAATAATATTGCTAATACATTTGCAACAAATCTATGGAATACTATGGTTTGGAACATTTCTTTGGCTATTTATTGCAATAACTTTGAGGACGAAATTCAATGAAATATCGGAAAAGATAAAAATAATAACCAAAAAACCAAATAATAAATGGAATTCCTCTCAATTATTAATGGCTATCGAAGAACATCAATACACAGAATCCATTTGCAGGGATTGCAATCATTTTTTTCGTTGCATAACATTCATTATGTATTTCATCGCAACCCCTGGTTTTCTTATGTCAGTCTATGGAATACACCATGCAAAGACTCATATTTATATGAGAATATTCTTGGCATCGATTACATCTTTAGGTTTTATTGCAATAGTAATGATGAATTTCATGAGCACCTGGGTTAGTAAAGCAGCCCATAAGCCATACCCTATTTTGTATTCTTATTTGTGTCGAAGAAAATTACCCACTTTTTGGAAACAAAGAATGAAAATAATGTCATTTGTTGAACACTTGTCCGGACCCGTCATTGGGTTCTATTGTTATGATTTGTTTCCTATGAGTAACTTTGAGTTCTTTCAATATCTCTATATGTGTGGCACGAATTACATTCTTATTATGAACCTTTTCTGATAATATTCAACTTCAATAAATTTTTTCCAAGGTTTAGTTGGACAGTTGACTATCAAATGTTTATGTAAACTATCAATCAATACTCTAGCATACACATTTCTACAGTAAGGTTTATACACATTTATATGTTGAGCTCAGTTACAGCCTAACCATGTAAGGCTTAACATCAGTACTGTCAGCCCTCAGTGCCACAGTCGGCATCGGTACCTAATGTGCTGTGTCTCACATATATAGATATATATTAATGTAAATTACTGTTAAATAAAGTGGTATTGAATACAATATCTGTGAAGTTTGGGAATGACTACAGAACACTGATGTCTGTCCACTTGCGAATAGACATTTGAGACCCATTTTTATGGTCGTCTCAATATAATAATGATATCAGTAATTTGATTTCAGTACTTGAATCCAAGATCCATTAATTTTGAAATGGAAATGGTTTTACACGCAATTAATTCATTAGAATTTTA
This sequence comes from Fuscozetes fuscipes, assembly GCA_034702105.1. NCBI lineage: Eukaryota > Metazoa > Arthropoda > Arachnida > Sarcoptiformes > Ceratozetidae > Fuscozetes > Fuscozetes fuscipes. Next base: position 9,891 of record JAQGCS010001802.1, on the reverse strand, counting down.
AGTCAAAACAGATCCATATTTTACTTTAAAGTTTCGTTTTCTTAGAATTTATGAAATATAAGGAAATCAATAAATTATTGAATATTTCATTTCATATATAAAAACCGCATTCAAATGCAATTTCTTAGAGCATTAATTTTTTTAGTCAAATAATTTATACTATCATACAGTATTGTAAATGACCACTGGTCAAATTATCCAATGAGCTTTCAATTAAAATTATAATTAATATAATTATTTGACAGTCAAATAATGAAAAGCGAATTTCAATTCAGGATGACCAAACACCAAATGATAAAATTATATCATTAAAAATATTTATAGTTCCTGTTCCCTGGTGCAAAATTTCGAAGATTTGATAAACTGAATCCACTCCTCTGCTGTCTTCCAAAAGCTAGATAATTATAAGAAATTGTAAAACAAAATATAAAATAACGTCTTAATTACAGTTTTCACTCCGACAAACCTGCAAATTTTGATATTTATACTTAACTTGTAGAATTCATCTATATAGTAAATTATTAATTCAATTTAACTTGTGCATTTCATTGAAAACAAATTTAAATATTGGTTTTTTATTCACTTAATTTTGACATTTCATTAATTGATTGCATAAAATTCACGACTAATTCGAATAATGCTTTCTTTCTGTATATTAAACATTAAAATATAAATTAAAATAAATTGAAATTAAATATTCAAAAATGAAATAATAGAAGAGTGGTCATATTTGGTTTTAAATATTGTGTAGTCTTCAATATCCACTTGGTAACTATTAAAGTATTTAAACTTCCTTTAAATGTTTATGGATTACAAAATTGTTATAATTTAGATAACCTTACTTCATATGAAATAACTGTTACAGACATTCATCTGTCTCTAACCCGTGTGATGTGCACATCTTGTCTGTAAAAGTTATCTAGCTAAATTTTGTGAAATGGTCTTTTTCTAAAATACAATTGTGATGACTCTCTACTTAATTTAATTATTTAAAGAATTACTTTAAAATTATTTTTATATTTAAATATATAATTAAATATAAAATAATTGCAAAGCAAATGATTTGATGTAATTTCCAGTTATGTTTGAAGTGCTGTCCGAGTGATTGACCCCAAAGGGAATAGCAATCAATCGAACGATTAAATTGAGATAAAAATTATTGTGTTTTCCTTTAATACAAATCAATAACAATATTAGTGTTTGTCTCAGATATCCATTAAAGCGAACGAACGGCTGATCTTAAGTGACATTCAGTGCCATCAATACTGAGACAAATGACGCGGAATATCACTGAAGAAAAGATAAAAAATAAAATATAAACAAAATTTCTGTTCTCTATTTCTCTTTCGAAAACGTAAAGAAATAGCCAAGCTAAACTTAACGATTAGGTTATTTTGCTAGAATTATCTAAATTAACAACAAATCTATTTAATTGGAGACTTTGAGTATTATAGTTTCAACATTTCAACTTGTCCATGTTCAAAAGGCCAACAAGTATAAATTGCTAAAATTATAAAGAATTTAATGCGATAGAGTTGTCAGAGAAAAAACATTTCATTGCATTCTGAGCACAGACTACACATCGATAGGAATCTGTAAACATTTGATATTACTTTTGGTTTTAAAGTCAATGTTTATCCAAAACTTTTGAGAGAAATGTTTTTTAATTTATTTATCTTTTGTTGCATTTAATCGAAGAATAGGGTAATCCCTCGATATTTACCCTTAAAGAGCACTTCACATCTCAGCACTATATAAATTAATGCTTATTTGTAAAATATAAACTTAATTATTACCAAAACTGATATTTTCTAAACCTAACCATGCAAAAAATTGAATAACATTGCTGTCAAATAAAAAGATGCTATTTAAAAATACATGTATTAATACTTTGAAAAATTTGTGATTACAGTTCTTACTATTCAATTAAATAACTAATAAAAATAATTTATTTTAACTGGCACATTATTAAAAAGCCCCAATTTTGATATTTCATTAATTCCTTGTATAAAATTCACGACTAATTCTATTTATATTTTCATTTCGTATATTAAAATATAAATTTAAAGTTACATTTAATTCTAGGTATAAAATATATTTTTCATAAAATAGTTGGTAAATATGGGGGCGTTTACTATAAAAATGATATGAGTTTTATATCGTATATAAGTGTCTGAAATTGTATTTACTCTCAAATGTTTGGTCACTAAAATTGTTATTGAATTCTAAGACAAACAATAGATTGAAGAAAATTTTGAAATAATCTTTTTGTAAACTCAATCATAAAGTGGTCTCAAATGAGACATAAGTTGTTCTGTTTTCCAATCCATTAAATCCAAAAAATATAATTTTTTTATGAAAAATTCCCCTATAATTACATATTATATAAAAATTACAGTAAAACCTCTCATTACTGACCCACTAAATATGGGAAGTTCTCATTTTATTCTCATTTTCAAATTAATTAAGGCAAAAGATGGCTGGGTTTTTTTGTCCAATTTAAGAATTTTAATATTCTGGATAATTTGAAAGTTATTTCAAACATTAAATTACAGCTTACAATAATCCGACTTCTTTATGTTTTTAAAATTATTAATACAAATACAGTAAAACTCATTCGTGACATCTACTGAAGGCAATCCGCCATCTCAATTCTCTTGGTTAAAATTGAATCAAAACAATGTGCTAGACAGCATTTCTTCAATATTTTCATAAAAGAGTACTTTAAATCTAAGGCTCATTAATTATAAAACCCGTTTCAAAGTAAGACTCGGGAAAATATGTGTGCGTTTGCAACAACTCTATGGGAGAGGACTCTTTGAATTTACTAATTCGAGGTAATTCTGCTTTTTATTATACTTTCAAACTAATGAATGCAAAAACTTGCATGCTTAAGGACCAATTTAATTACTTTGATTTTCTGGACAATTTGAACAGTTTATAATAAATACACAACAATACGGTTTCAGTAAAACCACTCATTAGTGACCCAATAAACAAGGAAATTCTCGTTTTGAGAAATATTTTGGTGCCATTAATTGGTTGTTTGGCATGTTATTTCACCTTTCATTGAGGGAAATTCTCATTAAGGTGAAATATTTCTCACTCAAATAGTTCTATCTGAAGGTTTTACTGTATTTGAAAAGCAATTTGACCAAGTACCCAAAATCAATATTTGCAGACTTCAAGAAGAATAAAATTCTTGAATAAAACAAAAGAATATAAAATAAGAAAACTTTTCTCTAAAAACAATATAAGAGAAAATTGAAATTTTAAATGAAAACCAAAACAAAGAATTTGTAGTGAAGTCTGTGCTCTACTGTTTGTTTTGTGGAACACCGGAGGGAATTCATAGCACAGAATTGATTCAATGGAATGTAAATTTAAATTGAATTTATATTTTCATATAAGAACTGAAGAATTTCCATAACTTTTTGCAAAAGAATGTATTTGTTTGGAAAGAAGGGAAAGGAAAGCCGTTTATGTCATTTACAATAATATGTATTCCGAAAGCATTTCATAATTTTGGTCCGAATATACACACAATAGGCGTCCAAAAGCCTATTATAATAAGAAATAGCGCTGTTGTCGATGGAAATGACTTTCTCTTTATATGTCCGACATTTTTCATTGAAATATGAGTTTCAATTTCTTTTAACAATTTAGGATTTTTTAAATAAACCTAGAAAAGAAATCACTTTTAGAAAGTATTTTGGTCAGTTTAATTCAAATAAAGTTACCATAAACTGAAAATTGAACTGCATAATCTCAATTAATTAGGAAAATATAATCAAAGTCTTTTAAATGATAATAATAATATGATTTGTTGGATGAACTTTCATCCAATATTATATGATTTTATATTAGAGTATAATTAATACTTATATAACTTATAAGTTACAGGTCAAATTTGTTTTTCATCTTTATGATCAAATCAACAAAATAACAATTTCCCCGAACTCCGGACATAAAATAAAAGGCCAAAAGCTTTGGCCTAGCTTTAATTCCAAATTTTTATTTTGTCCACGTCACATTTTCATGACTTCAAAAAGATAATAATGCTTATTTAAAATTTATATTAATTTACAAATTAAATTCGTCGTATAAATTAAATGTTTAGGTAATATTAAAATCTAAAATGTTTTATACCAAATTCTAATTCCCAGTTGTGAATCTTTGTGTTGTTAAGGGATACCAAACCAAATCGGTTTTAGGGAGTTCTAGTTGGTTAGTTTTTCCAAAATTTTCTAGGTGGGTCTAGAGGGCCGGTCAAGTTCTTTATGAATTTTTGTTAAATACAGTCTAACTTTTGTGATCTTATATTCTTCTGTTATGAATAAAATTTAGTCAATTTGGTACACCCATAGAAATTTTTTTTAAACTTCCCTGTTGCTATATTTTTAAAATGGTTCAGATTTCTCTCTGGTGTCATGTTTTTACTGAGATTTTCAAATTTTTAAAATAGTGGCCATTAAAACACCCAAGTAGACTAATTGAAATCTTCTGAAAATGATTAGTAAAAATGCTTAAATTATTTAAGCACATGAATAAAGGTCCTAACTTGAATTCAATGTACTTTTTTTTATGTGATTTTCAGTGGATATTTTTCTACAGAACCTAGAAGTTCAACACTAATAATTACCATTAAAATATTATTAAAATATTATATAATTGAATTGAATTTATTTCTTTATACTCTTAGTATTCAACAAAAGCTGATTTAAAATACATATGAGTTTTGAACATTAAATTAATTCAATTACATTAATACATAAGATTATAAAAAAATAATAATTACGTAAAATACATAAAAGGCTTTAAAGTAAACTAAGTTTCCTTTAATTGTTTAAAAAGATCTAAATTTGCCACTCATTTCATTCATTTAGAAATTAATAGATAATTTAAAATATTAATACTTTGGCCACTGCGTTGACCCAATATTCTATTATTTAATATATGTGCATAAATATTATTATAATACATATAACTTACAGGTGGAAATTGTTTTAATTTTTAATTTAATTTTAAATTTTTATGATTTTTTTTAGTGTAATTCAAAATACCGATTGCTTATAAAAGTGACAATATAAAATTATAAAAATAAACTAGGTAGCAAGTTGGCGCTCTAATTTTGTTTTATAGAGTGTTAACTTGCTACCTATACAGTAAAAGAATATAAGTTTCCGATCCCATCCAATATGGTATGATTATATTTTGGAGTATAAATATTATTTATAGAACTTTTAACTTACAGTTTAGTGCTTTGTTTGTATAGTTATGAGGTTTGACTTCTATTTAAAAAGAATGACATTTTAAGTCAAAGAATCGATTGTATTCAGAAAGAGATGACTTCGCGATAAGTTTGGGTCAAATAAATTACTGTTTACCAGACGTGCGACGCATTCCTCGCACACAAGTCTTCACTTCCATCGGTCTGTTCTCCGATTAGATGTCCAGAAATGTTCATCAAATGAGTTAAAGTAAAAAATGTTTCGATCGCTTTTTCAGCAAATGAAAGAATTATAGCAAATTGTGATTAGATTTCCCTCTCTTTTACCAAACAGTCCAGTAGTGTCCAAATCAAAGTCCCGCGGATTTAAAAAGATAGTCATGTTTATTGTGACTGAAGTCAAAGAGTTGTGTGACTTTTGTTTGAAATCTGCGGGACTATAATTACATATTTACGAGACTATATGTTAAAAGAGCGGTACTTTGAAACGCAATTCGCTATAATTAAATATGAAAACCAAATACTTTACCGAAATAGAAAATATTAAAAATTTCAGAACTCTAGACTATTCAATATTTATCTGGGGCATTTTTTATAATTAATGAAAATCAATAATTTATAATCAATTGACCATACTTTTTTTGCCAAATATTAAGAAACTGGAAATTTTATTTTTGGATCGTTTCATATCAGAGCACAAATTTGAATAGGACATTTGAACTCTTATTGACTGCGCAGACTTTATTTTAATTACCTTATACTTTATTGAACAGTATTTTATTTATTATTTTTATTTTTTTATTTTTTTTACTGAACACAAACCCATAAAAATTCTGTAATCTATTGGTTTACATAAAAAAAATTATTGTAAAAATATTTGACACAAAAATATAAGATTTTGTTAAATAAAGAACACGAACTAAGAAAACAACACATTTATGTCTCAACTATAAGAAAATATTTTATGCAAAACATAAAACGATTTGTAAATTAAATATTGTGACAAACTCTCGAACATCAGAATAATTTGTGAATCAGAGGATTGTGTTTAGAGATGTGCAAGGTGGCTAAAATATTTGTATGCTCAACCTGTGCAGCATGCAAGATTTCCTTTGAGAACCCTTTCAGTTATTGAAAAACCTATACTTTTGTGAATAAAACTCTTTGTTTTCCTTCAATTGTCGTATATTTTAGCATAAATTGTATCTAAACTTTACATATCTTTTATCACATCTTTAGAAAAGACACAAATATCACAAAAATGAGTTTAAAATTTGTAAACGAAATGTAAAACTTTTTTTTTAAAGATTTTTTGAATAATTTTTATCGAAATAAGAAAACGAATAAATAAAACCCTTTTTCTCATACAACAAATTTTGAGAAATGATAAATATCATCTTGGATATGTTCACTTGATAAATTGGACATTATTTATCCTAGTATTTTCAAAAGGTTCTAGAATAGTAAGTCTCTACATAAAAGTGTTTATTTGACTGTAAAGACATTGAGTTTCTATTTATAAGAAATGCTTTTGAGAGCAATTACGATGGAATCTAAGAATAAGATGTCTTCAGCCGTAAGTGACATCCATTGAGAGCACAGCACATTCATTGGATCTCTTTCCTTAGACAAATGGCTATTTCTCTAACACAAGAGTAGTGTTCAGTAAATTCCCGTTACTGTAAATCACGCGTTAAATTCCACTTTGATTTCATTCCAGTTATTTTAGTCTATAACTTATATCAGGGATAACCAAGCTCATTGATCTCAGACATGATAAAGGTAGATTATATTTGTCTAATTTTCCCCATGAACTTTAGTATAAAATATAATTCCTGATCCATATAGGGTAAAATGGCGGACCAGGAATTTAATAATTACTTTTCTGCCTAAATTAATCTTAAATCTGGCTTAAATTCAGCTACCTAGCTCTAATTTATCTTAAACCTGTATTAATTTAAATTCTATTTTTGCCGCCAAATTTTTAAGGTGGAACGTAAGAGTATGAGACCTCAACTAGGATATTTTAACTACAATTACCCTGCTTGGCTATCCCTGACTGATATATGAATGACTGCCGGTGATAATGAGTAGGAAGGAGTGACTTTCACAATAAATTTTGGGGAAGTCCTCACCAAATGTGAGACATACAAGTATATAGTTTCAAATAGATTTTTACTTTTTTTCAATGTAAACCATTTGTAAACCTCTTCTCAAATCAATTGAATGTGTTTTTCATTTCAATTCACAAAAAATAACTAATGTTCTGATTTAAAGATCGATATCCAAGAGAATAAAATTATATGAAAACATTTTATGTGTTATTTAACTGTCATTTAAGTTCAAAATTTTGAAATATTTACTATTTTTATGGTTTAGTGAATAACCTGAAAATATAAAAATGATCTAGCACAGAAGGAGCTGTCATTTAATAATATTTATGAATATATTTTCACTAATGTTTGCCATAAGATTATATAAATTCAGAACTAATTCAATGAAAAATACATTAAATTCTTTTATTTTAAATGTATTTTTTATAATGTATTCGAAGTCTGGAATCGAACTAATATTCAAATACCAAAACATTTTCCGAACGACTCATTCGATGAATGACTTCTCAAATGATAATCTTTTTTACAAAAGAATCTAAACTTTAAAATAAACGATATTTTCGAACACATTATGAAGACATCAGTAATACTTGAGTTCGAAAAAATTTAATTCTGTGCTAAAGAATCAGTCGATTCAATAGAGATATCACTTATTTGTTGGGAAAGACATATCATGTGATTCTCTGAGTATTTCAATGGATTATTACTTCAATGAAATATTTATGAGATTTTGATGTAATCTTCAGATTTTTGCTTCAAATTTATTGACAAAATTCATAAACTCTTTAAATTCAGAATATTTTCAAATAATCGCAAATTTTATGAATAATTAATTTGAAAGAATATATTAAAAATTGAATCAATTAGTGATTCAAAAGATATTTTAAAGATTAGATTGAATTCTATATTAATGGAATGTTATAATCATGGTTGCCCAAAGGATCGGGGTATATCTCTTAACCCCTCTCGACTCAATAATTTCCCTTACAAATCTGATGAGTTTTGACCTCGTGTAGAATTTATTACTAGTTTCACATTAGAGGTATACTACCCCTAAAAATTTTCGGTCTTCCATCTTGCTAGCTTCGCTAGAGGCGTCGACATTGAGCATCACTGGTTAAAATTCAGAGAAAATAATGCAAGATCGAAGTAGATTTACCTAAAAGTACCTAAAATAACGTGTAAAATGATTTAACTTAAAAATATTGACTCAAATATAAATTATTCACAAAACGACTGAAATGTTTTCAAAAAATTCATTTGAGAAGTGAAACACATTTTGCATAAGAAATGATCGCAAAAGTGATTTACTTTTGTATACCTAATGGGGAACAGACGGTGCAGTCATTCCTCTCTAAATGACACCAACAGTAATGGCATTTCTGCCAACAAATAGTTTACTATTTGTGTCAAAGACTTTCAATCTATTATTTGTCAAATATTTCTCTTGCAAGAAAGGAATGACCATGATGCGCTTACCATGAGATCAACAACGAATTCTAATATTTGCTTATTTAGATTAAATATAAAATTAAACTGACAAGTTTTGATTTATATGATATTTTTATTGGTAAATATAAAAGTTCACTTTGTGTCATCTTGAACATTTTACTATACGGAAGAGAAGAATAACATGAAAGATATATACGAAGAATAAAAAAGAGTAAAAATTGATTTCATATGTACTGGGATGGCCATGGTTAACGGCTTTAAGGGAGGGGTAAGGTGGCTAACCAGGTGCAAGACCGAAATTTCTAGGGTGAGATATACCTGTAGTGCTACTTTGGATAAAATTTAGGTAGATAAAAACTGATCGAATTTGATTGATAATTTTTCAACTCTACAGGAGAGGCAAGAGGTATACCCTTCCCCTTGGGCATCCCTGCATATGTTGCTCAGAATCTCAAGAAAAAGAGGATAACAATAAGTCGATTCAGTTATCCTTTACTTCATTTTTCTTCGCAAACAATGAAAACGTGTGACAAAAATCTCAAACAAAACATTTTTCTTCTCTTTTTGACACAAACTCTTCATTTGTGTTACTTTCGATTCAACTCTAAAATAAACTTTTGATTAAAAATAAACCAAAACTTCTTTTTAATTAAAATTTTTAATAAGAGAATCGAGTGTTTCGGTCAGTCATCCGCACAATGGATAGGAATTGAATGGACGCGACGTTAGTATTGTCTCTGAATAGAAGACTTGAGTGTAAGAGACTAACAATTGGTCTCCAGAGAGATGTCTGATACTCTATAGCGGTATATGCAATCGAACCTCATTATAATATTCCTCTTTATGCCATATAAAAAGAGTCAAAATGCTTACAGATGTATAATTTACGCCACTCAATACAATAGCATAATATACATAACATAGTAATGTAGGATTGAACCTGGTCAGTGAGTGAAAAAAACACACTTCGAAGTGTCACCCAATATTTATTTCTTTAATTTTTGTGTATAATTTAAATTTAATGTTTAATAAAATTACAGTTTCTTTATATGTTTAGAGAGAGAGAGAGAGAGAGAGAGAGAGAGAGAGAGAGCG
>JAQGCS010001801.1:0-12213 GCA_034702105.1 Fuscozetes fuscipes | reverse complement strand
GGGCGGGCGGGTAGAACGACAAAACTATATACTACATTCTTACTTCGTAAATGTAGTGAAAAATTCAACGAAGGAGTATACCTGTACTGTTGATTTTTTGAAAAATTCTAAAGGGGATAAAGGCTCTATGGAGATAATAGATCGACCTTCTTGGCCACCCTGGTTAAATGTAATAAGTTGGACTAAATTATCAAAAATGGTGGACAAGAGGGCTGTTAAGAGAAGCATTTCTTGCAAGAAATCTCTTGCAAAATTATCTTTAAATCCAGGAGGAAATATACTTTTATAGACTAATTTCAACTTCTCTGCAAACCAACAAGATTAAATACAAAATGTAGCTGTTGGTTGCTACTGGAATTGCGTTATCTGATCTAGTCAATTCGGTTTAATGTTTGTTTGACTTATTGAATGATTTATTTGAATAGTTGTATCGCAACCACGATATAAAAGCAATGAATGTCTAAATCATTTGATATCTTATCGTAACCTTAGAGTTAACAATGAATTGAAGCATAACTTGTGACTCATTTCAAGTTTATTTTGTAATTCGAGTGTTTATTATATATTTTGTAAATAATTGGTTCGAAAACAATGACTCGAATATATTCGAGCTCATCTTTGGACAGCAGTAGTGTATGTATGCAGCACTCCCTTCTGGTCACTTCGGTGATAAGTTGCTCGCTCACGATTATAGGCGTATTGTTCGGCGCTTATAAGTGGTATCATTGGTTACCATTAGTCACAGCACTACTCGTTCTCGTCATCGCTATTCCCACCGCTTATTACCTGACCATCAAATTATTGGTTTTGTTCGCTATTATTGACGGATCGGATTTCATCCTAAAAGTGTTTAATATCGGTTCTCTTATTTACTATAAGGTGAAGATCAGTGAAGACTGCTCTCCATTCGATTTGGCCGGAGATGAAGGACAGTGTCCGGACACTAATTGGAGACTTCTTCTCCTAAATATCACTAATGCTATCGTTTTCTACATATTTTCTGCAATAATCGAAATAATTTTGTTCACATTTTCCATTTATTTGATATATGCTGTGCGAAAGTATATGCCCTTCACCTCCAACTACAATGACAACAATTCATTGGAAGTATCTAAAGAATCTAGACTTAGCACAGATATTTAACCATGATCAAACAACTATCACTTCTAGTGATAAGTTAACTGCTCTAATATACCAATTGATCCATCATTTTATTTAACATTTTTAACGAATTCAATCAATTGAATGAATATTTTATGAAACATTAATTTTTTGAAATTGAATACATTTATCGAAACAACAATTATTACAACTATTCATAAAATGTCACTAAAATAACGAATCGTATTGTACCATCTAGCTCATATTTAACTTAACTTTGAATGATTAATATTTAAGAAAGACAACTTATTTAACTATTGAAATTAAATAAAGACTAAACTTTTAAAATCATTGTTTAGGAAATACTTTGAATTTTGGTTTCAATTGAGACATTGATGTCGGACTTATTTATAGCGGACTTAAGATTCTTGTTATTAGTTTCTTGTAGTCACCACTCGTGTCATCTGAGATGTCATCCGTCAACTTTCGGTTATATTTCTTTTTATAAACATCTTTGATATCTTCCAAATCAATCTGTTAATCATAAAAGCTTTGAAATATTTTATTTCTATATAAAGAGTTGAAACCTCAGAGCGAGTGATCAAAATTCTGATAAGAGTTTGATCATCGGTTCCCATCCCTTCAATGCATGAGTGAAGACGAAGAGCGTAATAATAAGCAAAACTGTCTGAACACCAAACTATATATTCAAATAATATTAGATTAAATGTATCTAGATAATACAGCTGACAAATATTTGCATTAATAACAAAATTAAAAAGTGACGAACGGATAGCATTGAAAACTTTGAGGAGTTGTTCACTGAATTCGTTGGAAATGGCCCATTCCATTGTATGCCCGGTCAGATCGTTGTAAACCTTAAATATGTCTCTCAACTGATCGAAACTATGACTGCAGAAGATCCGTAAGAACTCGTCCTCATCTGTGCCCATCATCTTGACCCCGGACTGTTTCAATGAGACAAATGTTAATTAACACATCTTATAACAAATTAATACTTCATAGAGTATTTTGGCCTCTTTTTCACTCAGATCCTTATCATTTGAATCCTCGCGATTCGCGTTCACCAGAGATCTGAGAACTCTTTGAAAATCTCCCGAAAACTCATTGCAAACAATAGTTTCCAAATTTTCGTTGTATCCTATAAAGTATCTTGATTAGCTTTTAAAAGTTAAAATAATAAGTTATTCAAAACGTCTAAAATATATGCAGCCAAGTTAATTATTGGGCTCTCTTAATTTATTAATTCATTTTTCGTCCAAAAACCAATTTTTCAAGAATTTATTATATTTGCAAGAATGAATTTGACCCAACCAAAAGAGATTTACTTTCTGTGAATTTGTCCTTAATAGTTTTGAGGTCCCAATTGTTATAAGTGATCAATATATCGATAATACAATCGATGTCTTTGTTCTAAAAAAAGATAAATATACTCTTGATTAAGAAAGAAAACGTAACAAGAAAATATAAGGAAAACCTCGAGAGCTTTATGGAGACAATCGGCTAAATATTCGTATTGAGGTATGAGTAGTGCCAAACAGGTGTCCTCAAAACTGCCGCCCAAGTCTTTCTTCAAGTCCTCTTCCAGGTCTCTGCCATACATTGTTTTATACCTGGACTTAATATCCTGTCGTTGAGAGTTTGTGTGTGAAGTCAACTAAAATCAAACGACAAAACTATATTTGAAACAACAGTTATTACTAAAGACAATCATATTTCGCATTTTCCGACTTTTTCACTGCATTGATAGAATGTAATATATATTATATAGTTTTGTGGTTTTGTGCCTCGTGAGGATTTGGGCATATTCTAGGGTGAATTGAGAGAAGCAAATTAATTTTGGCTATAGGTGTAGTGTCTGTTGCTTTGATCCAAACCTTGTTATAATATGTCTTGGAGGATTATGGAGTAGATTTTTATTTATAGAGATAGGCCTTCGAGAATGATAGGGTTGAGACTGGCATATAAAGAATTGACTTTGAGAGGAATGAGGCTGAAGCTGAGGAGATATTCGACTCTTAAATTCAATTATATGATTTTATTCTATAAAAATTTGGAAATACATTGAAAGACAATTAGACCTATGCTTTAAAGAGGAATGGGTTTGAGGATGAACTCTGGACATACTGTTTTTAGAGAGATGAGACTGAGACTATCATCTCAGACTAAAAATGGATGTAGGGTGCTAGAAATATATGGTTTTCTAACTATGACTAAAATAATAAGGAATTCAACCCCACCCCAGGGATTACTTATAGACCTTTTATTTCCATTATAATTCTAGGTAAGCATTAAAACGTTAATTATAGATAGAGATTTAAATTTTCTATTATCCTATGTTAAACATATGGGAAAATACAAGTCTTAAATTGATGGAGCCTAGAAATATTAAATCTGGATGGTTAGGTTAGGCACAGGTATTAGTAAATCAAAAATAGATGTGAAACGGCCATCTTTGATTGGGATTTATATTTGTCAAAAACTTTTAAAATTAATTTAGAACTTAATTAATCACTTTTTAAAATTAATAAATGATGTAAATGTAGTGGGAATTTGAGTTTAACCCGAACTTGTTTTAAAATAAAATTATTGCAATTTCAGTCCTTAGGTTAACCTACAAGAATTATGAGGAAATTATCAAGCAACAATTTGCAGAACTCGAAACCTATCAATTGAGTAATCTTTTGTTCTAGGGGTTTTTTTTAAATTTGTCGCCAAACAAAATGCAAATACAAGCCGCCTCGTTTCCCTCGGCAAAAACACAAAGCCTCTCCTTTGAGCTTTTTCCAAAATAAGAGTCGCTTCGCTGCGCTCGGCTGCGAGGGGGTATAACTGTAATGTTAAATTTTCGAAAAATTCTAAGGGGGGGGGGGTTGCCTGATTTTTCGACTCTAGGGGGGTCAGCGAGCAACCCCCTGAGCATCCCTGGTTTTAACCCTTTCTTAAGCAAAAATTAGATTACAATAACAATCATTGGATTATTAATGCATTAAACTGTTTTCCGATAAAAATACCATTTTTAGTCCTATTTTGCGGCCGAATTTTGGCCGTTTTCATCACCAAAAATGAATGTCTTTAGTAATTATATAAATGCAGTAAAAAAGGGAAGACTCACCACTTCAATTATGGCCCTTTCATCCGTTCCTCAAAATGAAAACAATTTAAAACGTGATGGATTTGTACTAGGTGCTATTCTCACCAATTCCTTTTATAGCCTTTTGCAACTTTGCAGCCACTCTTTCGGGGTTGAAACTACCCGAAGGGCGGATTGTGGGCTTCATTTGTCAACATAAAAAGAACACATTACATTGCTCACTTAAAATGATATTATTTTCAAATATAGTAATTGTTTCTTGCTCTTTTAAGTCAATTAATTTCTAAATTTCTAAAATCAGTCTTAAATCATTCTTTAAAATACACTATGTACTATTTTGATTCGTTCATAAAAGTTTGAAATAAGTTGTACTAAAAAGTTGATAATTTTAAATTTTCAATCGATTAAAAATGACCTAATATATTGTAATTTAAACATTAATTATCACTGCAGTAATCTTGCAATACTGCAGTGATACGTCAATGTAGAAAATATCGATTTTGGGCGCAAATCGATTAACTTTTCATTACTTACAGTGCAGTCCATATATGAGAAGTTAAAATCAAAAGTTGTTAATCGAATAATTGACAAAACGTTGAAACAAACGTTTAAACAAAATGTTTCCAAACAGTAATTGTCTGTCGAACCAGAATTCAATTCACTGAATATTCTGTGGAAAACCAATAAAATGAATTTTAAATTAGAATCATTGCTATGACGACCATTCGATTCAGTTCATAGACTTGGCTTCAAATGAAGAGCTCACGACTAATATCTATTCAGAAATATTTATATCATTTCTCTAAAAGGATTAATTCGTTTCCAATTTATTGAATTATCGATATCTCGATCTCAAAATCTTTAATAACTCAAACTTATGTGTATTTCATCAAAATTTATTTGAAGCAAATTCCATACTTCATATTCATCACATTTTATACAAGTCTCCACTTCGTTGGGGGAATCGACACGAATAAAAATAGCATATTTTTTGAAAAAATTCCTAGAAGAAATCAAATACCAATGGTAAATGACAATGACCGACAAATTTAACCGAAAGGGGCTGATTTGAAGTTTTACACTAAACAATTAGATTTAATTTAGTTTAAGTTATTTAAATTAAGTTAAAACCAAAATTCTTGTGAAAATTTTGAGACATGTAAAGTATACTGGGTAATTTTTGAGAATTTCCCAATTTACAAGAGTAAATGACTGTTGATTACCTTGTTTATCCCTACTAAATTATTATTTAAAATTTATAATTTATCTTAAACACATTGACATTTCTTCACTATTAAATCTTATAAGAGCTGGATCACTCCAAAGCTATGTTTTAATGTCATCACAAGAAGATTAAAATCATTGAATTCCAAAAATTTATAAATTGATTCTTATTATCCTGAATCTTATGTAAGGACACAATTGAAAACTGTCCACAAATATGTTTATCACTCAAATCTTATTTATTGAATATGTGAGTAAGAGCAATGATCAAGAGCACGTAAGTTTTTTAAAATATACATATATTTCTAATAAATTATTATACTCATAATTCTCGATTTAAGGTGCTAAGCAGGAGTGTCAAAGGGGATATAGTCAAAATAGTCCCAGATTTTGATGTCGTTCTAACCCTTACTTAGATTGTGCTCAATTTTCATAGAAAATGTATTATTAATATCAATAGTTAGCCCAAAACTTAAAGACGAAAGAGTGTACTTTCAGAATAGTCCACTTTTCCTAAAACAGCAATATTTTGGGATTTTTGAAAAATTTTAAAGAAAAGTCTCAATTTTACAATTTTTTTGGAAATACTATAAACATTTTGCTGATGTGAGGAATCCCCTGATCTGTGAACTTTATGAATGCCTGCAAAAAAGAATTTGATTCCGATTTTGACTAAATGTTATAAGGAGTGAAAGATAGTCACAACAAATAAGAAACTGAGGAATGAATATAAAATTTAAACTAAATTTAGTGTAAATTAACTGAACTTAGACTTCAGAATGAGAAGAAACAGATGTTTGCGATCACCTTTGACCATCTCTTCATGATTTTAGGAAAATAATAAACTAATAAACAAGGTTATTTTATTGACAACTACAAAGAAATATATTCTTGCTTGTGATTTGGTGTCATTCTTAGTATTAAGTTAAACAAGGAGCAAATTTTTATTCTTTCTTAAAATTATTAATCCTTTCTGTGAATTTGCAATAAAATGTTTTCAATTAATTGGCGAAAACGATGATATCGTTTTGATTTGGATTTGAATTGTTGTTGATTTCAAAATCAGTGGTCATTCCGTCGACAGAATTGTCATTATTATCATTAACCGAATCAATGATTGCTTTGGAGGTATTGTCATCTGAAATAATGAGTGGATCTTGGCTTTCAATTTCGTTCTGTTCGTTGTTTTCTTTTGAGTTTTCTTCAATAGGTTCTAAGTTTTCATTCATATCTCTCAGAAAAGGGTTAGAATTATCGTTATCTTCAGTTTCTGTGGTTTCTTCGTTAGAACTTTCATTGTTTTGGTTATTTTGAAGTTCACCATCGCTTACCGTTGTTTTGTCGGACTCTTCTGACTCTTCTTTGTTATCACACTTATCCTCTTTAATACTGTCGTCACTCTTATCACTGTTCTCTTGTTTCGATTCCTCATTATCTGTGGCTTCAGTGGCTTCTGTTGGCTCTTCTTTTGAATCAATTTCTTTGTTTTCATTTCCTGAATAATTGAATTGTTGATCGACATCGTCGGCCATTTCATCCATTTTTTGGTCGTAATCTTCTTCTTCTTCTTCTTCTAATAGAATTCAATTTATTCCAAGAATTCGTGAAAAGAAAGTTTAGAAAATAGTTTGTTTATAAACTTAAAAAAAATAAATAAAAAATGAAGATCTTTACCGCTGTTCGAGACATCATTCAAATCATTTCTGATCACAGAATCGTTGTCCGTCTCATTAGTCGTAGTTTTAGTACTTATATTATTGTTGGCGACGTTGTCCTTGTTCTTTTTTGTGTCAATAGTGGTACCATTTTTGGTGACCATACTCTTGGAGTCAGTACATCCCATTCCTTTCAGTTCAATACGACTTAGTTTTCAAATCAAACGTTTTTAAAATTCTTAATTAAGAGATTAATTTCGATCCAACTCTTGACTTGTTTTTCGAACAGAATATTTATGGGAAAGAGAGTACTGGTAGCCAATAGAAACCACAACTGACACAAATCATTAGCAAAGGTATTGACAAATAGTGCCCAAACACTACTTCTATCGAAGTTCGTTTCAAATTCCAATAAGAATAATGTTTTATATTTTTCTTAATATTTTATTTCTTTTAGTTCTCGAAATTCTAATTTTAAAATAGACTCAAATAAAATAGAATAACAATTAATGATAACATCAATTACTTCTAGTTTTGACATTTAAATAGAAATAATAATTTTTCTAAACAGGGAAGGTTCGAATGCTAACGACCACCGGCTTATTGGCAGAGTTCATCTAGATTATAATGATACAGTTGCTTTTTATGGATTAAATCTTCCATTGAGCACCTTCCCTGTCAAGAAACAATATATTCTCTATTCATAAGAATGCAATCTTCCAAAAATATCAAATTCCCGAAATACCAAACCTTATAATCCCTTATCTTTTGTTTAATTAAAGGATAATAAGAGTTTTGATGTCCCAAAACACCAAAATATTGTGGGAAAATTCTCAAAATACCAAAACCTGGTAACATCATAGATTACATTATTCTAGTAGTTCTTATAAAATATAATTTTGGCTTTAAATTCCTTTTACATAAAGAATATAAAACTTAAATTTATAGAAAATAAAGGACTCATATTCATTGATTATATACTTCTCGAATATCTTTGTGCTGCTAAGGAAATGTCTATCGATTGCACATT
Source organism: Fuscozetes fuscipes (assembly GCA_034702105.1). Classification (NCBI taxonomy): domain Eukaryota; kingdom Metazoa; phylum Arthropoda; class Arachnida; order Sarcoptiformes; family Ceratozetidae; genus Fuscozetes; species Fuscozetes fuscipes. The sequence continues at coordinate 4,088 of JAQGCS010001801.1, read as the reverse complement.
TGAGTTATCTCTAATCCTATTTGCTCAATTATATACTTACAAATGCAGAATTTTGGGAATTTGGTGTTTTGGGAATTTTTCAGTTTGGTATTTTGGGAAGTAATCCATTAGAATATATTTTTTTCAGAGAATGATAATCTCTGAAATAAACTGAAGTCAATTCGATTAAGTGGTCAATAATTCGAAAAGAGCTAACAGACGGTGCGGTGAAACCCAATCACTCCCTTTCTTATAATAAACAAGCCACTCCCAATATTCATTCAAATTAGGGTCACATTGATTAAACTTTTTTAATTTTTTCAAAATATTTAAATTGCTCAATACTAAAAATTAAAAAATGGCATAATTTCGGAAAATAGATGTTCTCTGGAAATAACCATGCTCGTCGATTTTAGTGTGGAAAGGTGGTATAGTTTGAGATTATTTTGGCAAATCTTTCCCTCCCTAGCTGTCCCTGGTTTTATTTAAATACTTATATTTTGAAGTGATTCTGCTTGCACTTTTGATTGTTAAACTGTGCTGTAGACCCATAATTCAGTGATAACCTTATAAATGAGGAAAATTTGTTCCAATTCATTGAAAATAATGTTTAAACAAAATTTTTTTTATAATTTTTCAAAAATAATTAATTCTACAGAAGTTCTCAAATAATTAAATACATTTTCAATCGATTTATGATTTTTACAGTAAAATAGTTTTTAAATAAATTTCGACAATTTGTTTGAGATTCGTTAGAATAAGACTTCTCTACAATTAGTGTCGCTTCTCATGAATTGTAAGTAATGACTGTTTTGGCATTTATTTGACAAATGAAACATTAATGCAATGAAATGACTAAACATTTGTCTGAAGATTTGTTCTACAATTTAAGGGAACATTAGATTCTGTATTCTTGGCTTCATTTTGTTTGCGCTTTAATCTGAACAAAACCCAAACAATGACTGCATTGGCAATGAGTAGGGCCACCATAAGTAGTATTGGAACCAAAATGTCTTCAATCAAATCATGATATCAATTGTTTTGAAAATCATTCAAATTCTTACCTGAGATATAATTCTTGTCGACATCTTGAGGGTCGGGTCGACTGAATTGAACATTAGATTCATTTAAAAGCGTCAACGAAGAAGTAATCGATATTTCGTTGACGGCTAAGAATATTCGCAAATTAATGAAAACACTGCTATTTTTGAGCATAACTTACAAACACATCGGGAAACACTTGAATTCCAATGATTTCCATTTTGACAGAATAAGACCCTGTCCACTTCTTTGGTGTCTTCGAACACATAGTCCACACAACAGCTATAATAAGCAAAACTGCCGTTTCTTCCAATTAAATGACCATTTTTTGGCGCTTCAATGGTCGGACAGTTTTGCACTGAAATAAATAAATTGAATGAATCGACACTTAATGTGATGACAATTCCAACTCTGAATACTTGACACAAAATGACAGATATATCCCTAACTCTGACTTAAATCATAAGAATGTGTTTTATTTCAAATGCTATCATGTGATGAAAATTAAAGATTTGCGTTAAACTAATTCGTTTAAATCCATCAAAAACTGTAAAGAAAACAAAGAATTTGTGCCATAAAAATATTGATCAGAATAGGAATGTCATGAGAGGTAAGGCGTTCACAACAAATGATTGATTACATGAGTATCTGAATAGTAATCCCCGCGTCGGCGAAAACTCATTTGCTTTAAAATCAATGGTCAGAACATTAGATTTGGTTCTGAATTGAATTAAATTAGTGTTGACTTCACCGCAAAGAGTCAACACTCGAGCACTGCTTTCGATCACAACGAGTCTATCAGAGCACTGGTAGTTCGGCTTTTTGCGATTCATAGGATTCTTAATAAATGGTTCTTTGATGGCCACATCGAGAATATCTATTTGAACCACTTGTCCGACACCGCCTTCAATATTCCAAATGCACTTCTCATAGGGGGGATAGAATTGAGGGTAACTGTCAAACACATCAATCATTAGCTTTTAGTTGGAATCACTTTCGATTACTACCCTGGAGTCGAGACGTAACCGTAATCTGACGTTAGGTTCAAATTACAAAAAGGATGGAATCGATTTTCTGATAAAAATACAATATTTGTCAGAATATATGTGGTATAACTTTTAAGGTTAATAAATTGCACCTTATACACCCACTAAAATAACTGGAATCAGCGTTAAATTCTCTATCAAATTGATATATAAATTTATTTCTTTGTACGCACGGGCTTTATGCTGACCCAATTTTTCAAGTTTGTGATACATTGACATCTTAGATAATAACCTAATTCAAATTGAAATTGTTTTGCATATTTTTGAAAATTACATTTATCTAGGTGCATATTATTGAAAACAAATTGAAAATCGATCAAGACATTAAAAAGTTCAAGCGAATCTACGAACGCAGATAGTTATTTTAGTGGCTGTATATTCTATTAAGTACTTAAGGTCTAAATTTAATAAATTTACTTCATTTGCATTTATAATGTTTTCACTTTACTTCTATTAACATTTTTCAGATTAATTTAATAAAAGTTCAATTTGCAATAAATATTCAGTAGTTTAGCTAGCTTATTGAACGACATTTCTAACTGACTTAAAGTCTTCAACTGAAAGTCAGTTATTTTCCTGAACCTGGCCTAATCTAGGAATAAACAAGGGTTCGGATCAAACCTAATTCCCACTACATTTACATCCAAATGAAATCTCCATCAAAAATGGCTGTTTCACGTCCATTTTTGATTAACCTATTGACAACCCATCTCTAAGAGCTCCAAAGCATATCCTCATGAGCCAGCCTAATTCCCATTCCTCTCCAAGGCATATCTCCATAAGCTATCCCCATCCTCATATCTCTTCAAAATATATCTACATAGGTCAGAGACATCCCCATTCCTCTTCATAGGCATATCCCCATAGGCATCCTCATAGGCATCCCCATCTTTCTCCAAGGCATATCCAATTAATCCAGTCCCACATTCATCTTTCTTCAAGGCATTTCTCTATAAGCCAGCCTCAATCTCATCTTTCCTCCCTTTTTCATATTTTAAATTTTCTTTAAATGCATCTTCAACAATGAATTTTATATTTTCAAAATTTTTTTAAAGCAGGTGGGGGTCGGGCGGGTGGGGTGAAGCACAAAACTATATACTACATTCTTACTTCATAAATGCAGTAAAAATATCGAGTTATAAGTCAGTTTTAACGACATAGCAACTTACCATCATTTAACGACAGTCATTAAAATTAGTTTTAATTAAATATTTGAATAAATTGTATTTTAATTGTAATTAATTTAAAAGTCCTTATATTTAACTTAATTCTAAAGAATATTTTGATTAGAATCAGTGGTGGCCAAAGGGAGGTTGGCCACTTACCACCGGGAATAATCCGGGCTAGACCCTCCCATTTTTCTATTCCCGATTAAAATAAATGGCTTAATTGATTATTGAATTCATTTTCCTTCAAATAAAAGACCGGTCATTGCATTGAATATAGTTTAACGACACTGTACTTATAACTCATTGTCTATCGGGGTGTCGTTAAAAGTCAGTTTTAACGACATGGAAACGGAGGTCGAGTGCCCAAAACTCTCATCGTGGGTTATAACGACATGTCGTAAGATGTCACGAATTAGGGTAATATACATTACATTAAGAAAAAAGTTAGTAATTTTTTGTTGTTTAAGACATTTAAATGTGTTTAAAGGCATTACTTTGGTTTGCATTTCATTCAAGTGGTCACCAAATGAGTTGATCCTCATTTGTGGAAAGTAATACTTCATATGAATGATATATTTTTATATACATTTCCTTAAATTTTGTCTAATATTTTGTTCATAAGAGAGACTATATTCATATAAACTAAAGTTCATATTAACCAGGGGTGCCCAAGGGGGGTATAGCACAAATACCCCCTAGTTTTTGGTCCCGACGAGACCCCCCCTAGATTTGAGGCAAATCGGACCCCCCCCCCCCCTCCGCGAACACGAGGCGGCAAATTTTTTGGAAAAATTATCTCCCACTACCCCCCTCCAGCGAGTCAGAAAAATACACCCCCTCCCATGATTTTTTG
>JAQGCS010001800.1:0-12215 GCA_034702105.1 Fuscozetes fuscipes | reverse complement strand
GGTGCTTTACCTTTCACTTGCTTATAGCCGAAATTGCTCTTAAGCGATCAACTCTTAAGCGACCTACACTGTATATTATTAAAGATATAATTAAAAATGATTTAAAAATAAACAGTTATTTCAAAGTTTGTCTCAAAAATCAATACAAAATGTATTAAGCACAATTTAATTTATTAGCTAGTTAAAATTATTGCTATATTGTTATAAATTTTATTTAATTTAACTAACGTTTGAAAATGTATAATCAATTAATATCAATTGATTTAAATAAATGAGTTTACTAGTATCATTTAAGAAACTGTTCTTTTGGCTGGCATCTTTTCCTGTATGTCCAGGTTACTCTATACTATATTTTTCTAGTTAATGCTACTGAATAATCTAGCAACAATTATAGTATTTGTCTCTCCTTAATTTAAATAAAACTGTAAGGAACATTTATATTAACACTAAAACTTATTGAACTAATGATTAATATTAAAACTGTAGGGTTTACAAGTTTACCTTGATGCATAACATGTATTCACTAACTGTGTTATTATTAATATTAAGTTACAATTATTAAATTGTGAACAAGTTATTTGACTAAGTTATGCAACTGGTTGTGCCATATGGATGTGCAAAAGACCTGTGCTGTATACTTGTTTTCATTTTTTGAACATCGCTTTCAAGGCTAATGCAGGTTATAACATGAAGCGCCGGTGGTTCAGTGGTAGAATGCTCGCCTGCCACGCGGGCGGCCCGGGTTCGATTCCCGGCCGGCGCATATTTTGTTTCTTTTTTATTAGTTTTTATTAAACTTTAATCTAGTTACTTTAAGTTTTAATGTATATTTTATAAATATTACACTATTATTCAGCTTAGACCATCATATTATTACCCAATTAAGATAAAGTTTAATTTACTAAACAATTAATTTTAAAAGATGCTCTTTTCAAAGTCTCTGTGGAGAAAAATGAATTGTACTTGGTTTTCTAATTAACTTTATCAATTTATCAATTAAACATAGTAGATCTGGCATAAATAATGCGAATGAAATCTCGTGGGTTGTTTTTAAGCACAACTTTCACACTAACACATCCTTAGGCAGAGCGCTGCACAGCATTTGCATTAATTTTTTATAACAATTCTATTAATGTTCATTAGAGGAGAAGAAAACTTAATTAGATTAAGAAAAGCCGTTTGCACTGCACTTCCCTTCACTCTTCTCTTTTGTTTTTTACTTTCTTGTGCAGAGCTGAGGACTGGAATAATTATAATTTTCATTTTTTCCAAAACAAAGGATCCTTGCAATCGATTGAAATTAATGTGAATTGTGAGAAAGGTTGTGGAATAATTTCATTTTGAAAAGGCACTGCTCCATTTATTATTGATGGAAAAATATGAGCTATCAAATTGTTATTATTAAATAATTTTACAGTTTGTCAATGGTGGACCAATCATTATGCTCAATGCAGATTTTTAAAGGAAAATTGATAAACAACTTGTTCATTTGAAAATAAAACGAGTTAACATAATTAGCTTAGACTGTATTCAAAAGATATAATTATTGAATAAATTAAATCATATTTTTGCAAAAATCCTATTATTTAATAAAAACAAAATCAGCAAAAATTCCGTTTCTTTTATTAAATGCAAATCAAAATTATTTAAATCTGAATACATTTTCATTGCATTACAAGAATTATTGTTCAATTTGAGCAAGCTGAACAAACTTTTAAAAAGTTACCTAGCAAATTTACTGAAAGGTACAATATATTTTAAAGAGAATTTAAAAAATTAAACTAAATGTTATTTTTAACTTATATTCTTATGTTGAATTATTGTGAATTTTATCTAGTACCACTCAATATTATACTTGATTAATAGAATAAACTTGATTAATTTTAAGAAAATGATTTAAACAACTTAAAACCATTCTCCAAATAATCATCTCACTCTTGAATACTAAATTTATACAAGATCACGAAACTTAATACCACGATCATTCATCATGGTGGTAATATTTTTTGTGATAAATTTAATGCAAACAAAATTCAAAAGTTTATGATCTAGTGAATTATGACATCGCACAAACAGGATGGAATTTATTTCCAACTTATGTATTCTTGCAGAAAATATAATAAATATTAGACATAAATCCTGTGTCAACACAACTGTCCTTTCATTTCAATTGAAGGAATTGAAAGAATAGCTGACTATAGGGTTAACATAAAACAAATTGAATGAAAGGCAGAAGAATTTGATTTACAGCTGATATGAAAAAATGAGTTTTCATTTTGTATGTGAAGTACAGTGTCTTCCAGGGATGCCCAAGGGGGAGTGGTAGACTTCTTACCCTTCTAGAGTCGAAAAAGTGTCAATCAAATCTGATCAATTTTGACCCCTCCCCTAAAATTTTGCCAAAGCTTAACATTACTGGTAAACACCCTAGAAATTTTCAGTCTCCCACTGGGCCCCCTCTAGAGCCGTCGACCTTGAGCATCCCTGGTGTCTTCTCTTTAATTAATGTTTTGGTAAAAGCTTTTCATCCATTAAATTCGTAAATTTTCTTTTTGATCACATGAGAAGACAGCAGCTATTTTTGAGGACACAAAGGTCAGGGGTCAGTATAAAAGTTTCAAGGCATAATTAAACTTAATATTTTTACTGTTTTCCTATCAAAAGCTGTCATTTAATATAAAAACATTTTGACATTAAGTGTAATCAACTGATAATATTTGTTATAATAATTCTTAAGAAACTCTTTGAAAGGACGGGTAATCGTTAGGTAATAGTATTTTTCAAACTAATTAAGGGAATTAAGTTTTCATTTTAATTAATTTTTTAATGCTCATAGGTAGTTTTTTGTAAGGGAGACAAAATTCCTCTGATCTAAAAAATATTACCAGGAAATTGACTTCAATCCTCTTAATCTTTTCTATTAAAGACAGCTTTTAAACACCCACGCTTGAAAATAAGTTGCTTGATTAGAAGATGTTCATGTAATAATGCGACGAATTTAATCATTTGATCATTTAACAAGGGAAATTATATGAGACATTTTGTAAAAAGGCTCAAATTAGGCTTACATTGTGATAGAAAAGAACGATATCCGGCAAAAAGGACAGAATAATCAGGACTAGCATTTCAATGATGTCATTGAATATGTACACTTTTAGAATTACTAAACAAGAATTGTAAGAATAGATTTTTTTGCCAAGAATAGAATGTAAGCAACAAATTCTGTGCGATTGAAAGAGAATCAAATGACAAATGAAATGCTGATAAACGTTATGCTAAGAAATGATTGATTTCATACTATAAGAAGAGCTCTCACTCTATCAAAGCAAGTCTATGGGATTTTGCCGATAAACTAGCTATAAATGAGTGCCTAAATTCTCCTGACATTTGTCTTGAATGAAATGCAATTCCGAATCAAAGGAAAAACTACCGAAGGATTCATAAGAAGAAAGAATGGAGTAGTGGGAGTTGAGAGAGAGAGAGAGAGAGAGAGAGAGAGAGAGAGAGAGAGAGAGATGAATAAAATAAAAGATAAGGGAATTTGAGAAAAAGTTGAGAATCAAAATCGTATAACAAGTCTTAGAGATGTGTTTTATAAGAGTTTGAACACTTAGTTTAGAAAAAATAGCGCTCAAACGGAAAGTGATGGACACAAAAGTCAAAAGAGAAGGGAAATGGATAGGGATAGCAAAGGGGGTATTGAATGGCAAAATGAAAACATTTGAACAGCTATTTGTAGCCAACATTAGCTCTGAAAAGAAGCACAAAATATATTAACGACTCACACAAACAGATCATTAATTAACTGAGAATTTGAAGATTTTTTTTTATTTTACTGAAGAAAAATTGATTCGTAAACCACTGAAAGCCAAATACAAAATAAAAGAAACTATTTTCTCAAAAAATATTTCAGTATTTTCTCTCAAAGAATATTCTGTACCCAAAAGCTGTAAACAGAATAAAAGGAAGCGATTCTGCGCCGACAGACAGTATAATATTTCCATCCCTTTCTAGTGAGGTTTGGGTTCTGGAAAGTAGTCATAATAAGTGGAGTATTACATGTAATTTTCAATATCGATTAGTGCCATAAGCCTATCTCATTATATCTTTTACATTTGTGATAGCCTCTTACATTTAATAAGCAAAGTCGATTTAGTTTTAATTTTCAATATTACTAATATGAGTAACGTAATTATCAAGTAAAACATTTTATACTGTTAAAGAGCTAAACGAACTCTGAAAATTAATGGATTAAGATAATTTTCTTGTAAATGAACTATCTATGATTCTATTTTTCCATTAGAAAGCATTTCAACTTCTAATTTCGCAAATAATTATAAAATGATCCGAATAAAGTAAGTTATTACTCAATATTGAGAATAAAATGAAAGAATAGATGAGGGATATAAAAAGTGCCTAATCTCTACCGAAACTCAACCACGGTGACCAGACCCAATTATCGAAATGGAGGACAGAGATGTAGTGAAAAGGAGGACATTTTTTAAAAAATTCATTAATTAATAGTATAATCAGGGATAGCCAAGGAAGAGAGGTTGACCACTTACCCCTCTAGAATTGAAAAATTGCCAACCAAATTTGATGAGTTTTGACCCCTTCTAGAATTTTGTAAAAATGTAATATTACAGGTATAACCACTTAGAAATTCAGGGATATAGCCAGGTTTGGCTGTCATATTTTTGCGAAGGACTTTTGTTTGTCAGGGCCAATCCTTCAGAGGACATGTTTTGATTAGTCAAAAGGAGTACATGCCTCCCAAATCGAGGACATCTGGTCACCCGAAACTCAACATGACAAAATACTGAATAAAATAAAAATTATAACTTTGATTAAAGACTTGTTATTTCTGAAATATTTTAAAAATTTGCTAGTACCTCATTTACTAATATATTTGTGTGCAAAATAATTCAGCCGAAACTTACGCGTGGTAAATTTCTGTGAGTTCGCACACAAGACCAGCATTTAATACCTTTGTGTTTAGGGTTTAGCCTACTCTGTATGAAAACATTACTTACTATCAAGGCCTAACTCAAGCGAACTGTTGTTCAGTCGATCACACATTTGTAAACCCGAAACGTATCGAACATTCGATTTCGTTTCACAGAAGGCTCCCCACTATTCTGTGCTATTTTGGAGCGACTCTCGCAAAGAATACTGTGCTCTCAAATCAAGAAATGTGTTGTGTTTTTGTTGTTGTTGTTAACTGTGATATACAGCAGAAGAATAACTGAATAAAGAAACTGAACGATAAAAACAAGAATAAAGAGAACTGTCCTCAACGGTATATACCCAGTGTTTAGCTCATCCCTTTATCTTTGTATATAAATCTATAAGTGTTATAGTCTATTAACTCATAGTTATTGGAATTTATAAAAAGAAAAATCTTTTACTCATTTTTCAACAAATTTTTTTCTTCTTTATTCTCATTGAAGTCTTCACTTGTTTTCAAAGGGATTCTCATCGGAGTGGAGTCACTCTTCAGGTGCTGTTCCTCTCATATAAAAAGTGAAATTCAATAGAAAACATTTGTTTGAAAAAAGTGTTACACATTGGGGTCCAGAATAATAGAAAAACTCGAACGACGAGTGAAGAATATTCTTGAAATCATTAACAGTACAATCACTTTATGTGTCATCAATATGTCACCACTTGTAAGGCTTTGTTGAGTACAACCTTTTCTATACACTATTCTTAATATATATCTTATTGGTGTAGCACTCATTCAAATGACACTTTCTATGAGTTGCCATCAATTTCTTGGACTCTAATGTAAACAAATTATAAGAGGAATGAAATGCAAAACGTATTCAATGCTTATATAATAACTGATTCTAAATATAAATGACTTAATAAATGTCACTCTTTATAGAATGAGTGTTAGAAATGATGGCAAATCTTGTAATTATGTCAATCTTTGGCTAGTATAAGGATTTTCGGGAAGTAATGCAGTATTTTGATAGACTTTTTGGACGTTCTTTTTTGAATAGTTTTAATTTGTTTACAAATAATTTTATTTATTAATTAGAAACTGTTATTTCTATAAAGCTCGGTTCAAGAAAAGTGGCATGGGAATATACAGTTTAGGCTCTTTATAAAAATTTATTTATTGAATGAAATTTTGAAATAAACTGACCTGTGATCATGTTTTCAGTTAATCACCTCACTTATTATCTTATCATAAAAACAGATTAATAACAAGCTCTTCTTCAATAAAGCGATAATCTGCTTTTGTTTTCTATAACGAGTCTTATTTGCATTAAGCTTCTCTCCCATACACTTATCATTGCTAGGCCACTTTTCGTGAACCGAGCTGTATTTGTGTTTTATTTGTAAAAATAATTGTTTTATTGCGTCAAATGATGTCTGAAGGCATTCTAGATAAGTTCCATATCAGACATTTTTTGTTTTATAAATTCAATCGCAAATCTAATGCAACCCAAGCCGCCAATAATATTCAACAGATACATTTTGACAAAGGTCAATGAATGAGTCAGTGCTAGCGATGGTTCGCCCGTTTCAAATCAGGCTAGTCTAGCTTGTAGGACCTCCCAAAATTTGGTCATCTTTCTGTGTAAATCTGTATTTTCCGCATTACTTTCCAGTATTTTGCAATTTAATTGGTTAATTAAAAAGAATTTTGCTTGAAATGCTAAATGTCAAGACTTGATTACCATTTTTAATAATATACTTATCATGGCAATATGGTGTTTTGTTTTATATGTAATGTTCAAAATAGCTATTACTGGAATATTTTGCAATTGAATTAATTCGAATGTCGGGAAACCAATGTTTAGGGCTTTTAGTGAACACATAAATGTGAGGCAAATAAAAATTGAGCTCAAATTGTATTTCTCGTTAAGACAATGATATACCGATTGCAATAAACAGGGTTTAATAATTTATTGAGATCTGTCTCCTATTGCAACAATTTTTATCTAGATGATTCTTCTTTTATGTTAATTTATGGATAGATTCCGATCCAAATTTTCATCACATCCTCAGGTCTTTGGGTTATGTGAGTCGTAAGAATCGAAGAATAACTTTACACAGTTATCATCAAAGTTGGAGAACAATGTAAATACTCATTAATAACATAGTGGGAGATTTGTTTGAGGAAGAGTGGAGTTACTCCTCCCCGAACTCCAGGGAGAAAATCAATTAATTGAATGCATTTCTTGTGTTAAGGTCTTGAGACAAATGAAAGCAAAGAAAGCGTTCAAATGATTGAACCGTTTATATAATTGGCGTTAAAAATGCGATAAAAGCAAATGTTTTTAGTACTATCTGTTATGGTGTGCGGAATGGCCGACAAAAAAACTAGAGGACAACCACAGAGTGACACTCTCACTAACGAACCACTTAACAGAATGAAAGTCAATTGCCTTTTATTTGCCAACAGATGAATACAAATAATAGTAATCCTTCTCTAATCTTATTCTGAGTGAAATTGTTCCGTCAGAAGAGATCCAGTGTTAAATAGGATTTGCAAATTGCACTGAACATTCAATAATGCTCTTTGTAATTTTCTTAACTATATAAGAAGAAACAAAATGTTTTGTTATTGAATATAAAAATATGAATAAAGTTAATAATTTTTCGTATGTTTTTCTTTATAGAGCTCTACCTAAACATCGCATCATTTGATTCATGGCTGACCTGAAGTAAATCTATTGTGAACTGACTCTATTGTGAAGCTTATGATAAAGAAATAAAATGATTAATACATTTCAGACACAAGAAATAAAGTCAATGAAAATATTTAATGAATAATATTATATTGAATTAGGATTGAGAATAAACTGGATAATATTAAAAACATTTTTCATCAAGGTAATTCATTTTCATTCAATGTGAGAATAGTTGGAAACCTCCCAAGTTCATTTATCACTTAATTTGATATAAACTTTTGTTTGCTAATAATCTAAACGTAAGAAAATTCTTGTGAACAGAATATTCTTCAGATAATAATTCTTATATGAAAAACACTAATTTTCTCTGGAATTCGGAGTAAACTCTTAAGAAGAGATTGGATTCTGTTCCAGGAACTCGTGTTCACACACAGAATAATTTGTTATAGTCTTTTGATAAAGACTACAGTCCTCTCCATTCTGTGCGATTCGAATGGCTATTAATTATATAGATTTTGTATTAATAATAATGAGACCAAAAAGATTTATTACCGTATTCTGTGCTCTTTTATACTGTTGTGTATTATATTGTGTTCAAAGTGTCTCCGCTCTAACCAACCAAAAGTAAGTGAAGTCATTTTATTTTTTACTCATCATCTGATACATTGATATTACGGAAAATATTTCATTAAATTTGATATAAGTTTGAAAATATTTCTTTTCTGTTCCGTATTCTGCGATTCAATTATGTGTGCGTTAAATAATGAGTGAGAAAGGTCTTTTATTTAATGGCTTCATTTTAAAGATTTCACTTTAATATTTGTAATGAATATATTGTTAAATGTTTTGTGAAATTTTGATGAAATACTAAATATAATGGATATCGCTTTGCATCAAAAATGTTGAATTAAATCATCAAGCAATATCATTGAGTGATTTAGCCTTAATTACTAGGGCAAATTTGAAATTCTAAAATCCTAATGGATTTTCAATTAATCTCAAAATTTTCGCCTGAATTGCAAAGTAAACAAAATGTAATGGATATTTTCAAAAAATAATAAGTGAAAATTACTGGATAAACAAAAGAACTCCCATGTTGATTCATTTTTAGGAAAATAATCATTCATTTCCTGGAGAACTCTTCATAAAAGAATGAAATTAGAATTTTAAAGAATCACATTTTTAAACAAAAATGAGTTATGCAAATGAGTGATTAGGTAAATAGCCAAAACTAAACTTGAATAAAATTGGTTAAGCTCATGAATATAATAAGCTACTTAAACTCTCCTTAAAGAGCACTCAACTATTCTTGATTCTTAAATAACTAGCATTTTCTAAAAGGTTTGATAATGAAAATAATGAATAATATGTTACCTTGGTGATGCCTCACTTGAGCTGAGAGTCCACAGAGAGAACTCCTCGAAGTGATTGTTCAGAGCTTTTCATACATTAATTAATTTAATGAATATTTATTTTGTGAGAGAAGAGTTCATTTAATCGAATGGTAATTATCTCAACTATAATAAGATATTTAATATAATAATGTTTTTCATAGAATAATATAATTATTATTCGGTATTTCTAATCGCTACTAATTATCACTTGGTAAGAATGTTCCCAATGTTATGTCATTAAATATAAATTTTTCTCTTGACATTTGCTTCTAGCACTTTGTTGGCGACTGTTTTAATCAATGAGAATATTTTGTCATTAAGGTAATTTATTCATTTATACATATAAGTATGTAGTGAATAAATGAACTTTATTGGTAGTTAACAAAATGAAATGTGTATGACAAATTGATCTTCGTTTTTGTTTTTAAATTTTTAACTGTAATCAATTAATTAATTAAACTTGCTTAAATACATAATCAAAAGTAAGGAGCACACTTTTGCGAATTTTTAAGCCCATGCACAACCCATACCTATAAAAACCCGAAACACATATATTTAAAAATTTATGCAAATTCAAGGATTAATTGAATCAAAAAATTGAATTAACAAACTTGGAACAGTCATTCAATCTACATAAACAATAATTTTTAGATCCTAGGAAAGAGGAAATGCGCCATATACAATGAAAATACAAAATTTTGTAATTTTGATTTTGTAAACCTGGACCTATAAGATTTTCAGATTAGGGCTGGGAATTGGATTTTTAAAGTTGTTATATCCTTGTTCATAGCTCGACTCAATGGAAGACCAACTCTTGAAAAGTTGAATTACCCCCAAGATAAATAAATTATTAACCTTTTGGGCGTGGGTTTGCTCAAGTATCCATGAACTTTAGCTACCCATTTGTGTCCATCTATGTAATCAAGCTAAAGTGCTCAACTACAACTACTTCTCAAAATTATTTGAAATAAGCATTATTTTTAAAAGCATCTACAAATAATACAATGAACTATACATTTATTTAATCAAGACACCTTTATTACGGCTTTTAAATTTATGCTAAAATTTTATGCTCAACAATGTTGGGCCGACTATTTCTAAGTTTCTATTAAGCTTTGGTAATATATTCTTATTTTCTCATTAAAATTGTTGAAAGGGTAAAATTTATTGTAATAAATATGATACTGTTGGAATACATACCTATTCTAATTGTATTATAGATCAGGGGTGACCAAGAAAATCGACTCTAGGGAGGGTTTAGGTGGTGATTTTCCAAAATTTCGCTCGGTGGAAAAAATACAAAAGAGGGATTAAGGTAAAAAATTTGCCAGAGAGGGTATTATACCTGTAATGTTAAAAATTAAAAGGGGAATAAAGGCAATTTTTCGACTCAAGGGGGATAACTGGTCGATTTTCCATCTGGGCATCTCTGATTATAGATAGGATTCCATTTGTAATTCGATATATATTTGAGTACTAATAACAGAAAATATGACTCAGAAATGAAGAGAAGAGAAAACTAATAATAATTCTCAATATTTTATTTTAGGATATCTTATGTCTTACAAGAAATTGCATTTTCTTTAATAAAATAATGTAACTGACAATCGAAGCGTAACAGAAAGTGGTTTCACCCTAATCATTTTAAGAGCAAGAACAAACAATAGTGAAACCTACACTCTTAATGAAATAATTTTGATTTTATCTTGAATAGTAACTCTAATTAGGCGTCTTGGGAGTAGGGAATCAGGGAAGCGCAAGGTGTTGCACTCTATGGGATTCTTTAGAGCTAAAAAAATCAAAGTAAGGTAAATATCTCCCATTTCATTAGGAATCCGTTCAAACTCAAAAACTAAGTGGTATTACTATACTCCCTTGCACATCTCTGATAAAGAATGAATCGCTATAAATGGCTATGCTCATATAAAATTCAGATAATTTTCCAAAGACGCAAAAGAGAAAAACTAAACTCAACTTTTAATTCAAATATCAAATGTAAACTTTTTTTTTATTGAATTTTCGCTTCAAATATGACGAAATATAAAGCTTTAGGTTCTATGTATTAAAAATTCTTATGAGTTTCTCAAAATAAATATCTTATTCCTTTCCATTGATTATTGTTAACATAAATGCTTTTTTATTATATTAAAGAATTTCTTATATCGAAAATCTTATTTTGAAATTACTTTCGATAATATATTTAAATTACAAAAATCAGAGATGAGCAGAATGTGCACTTGCACCAAGCTCATACTTATAATTCTGCTAAACTTTATCTTTAAGTCAAAATTTCAAAATTATTTACATTTTAATAGGAAAATGGTAATTATGATTAATGATCCAAATCTCATTATATAAATTGTCTTCTTAAACGAACTATGAACATTAGCAGGAGCATTCATGAGACTTAAAAAAGATTTGTTTCAATGCACATTGTTTTTTGTTTGATGAAAAAGTTTAAAATCCCTGGTTTGTTATTAGAAAATAATTTTGAAATTTTTTCCCTTGAGTTGCTTCATATCGTTTTGTAATACCTGTGCTCTAAGAAATACTTGTGTTTGTTATCTTAAGTAAAGCTTTTTTTGAAAATATTCAATAGATTACCGACTATTCTCTGATTACTTAACGAACTGAATGCCATTGGGCTGAATAGCACAACTGTCCCAATGGTTGCACAACTGTCCCAATGGTCAGCACAACTCAAGATGAATAGTGGAAAGCATGTAAACACTTATTATATGTTCTGACGTTTTCTAAAAATTTGATTCTTTTGACACAACTCTCTGGAAGTAATAAAATTCAATGTCATTTGAGCCCCAGAACACGAATGGAGTAAATCCTGCTTGAACCCATTGAAATTAATATTGATCTTTAGAGCCCTCCCATATTTCGTGTATTAAATTCCAAAATAATTATTGAAACATGCAATTTTGAAAGTGCTATAAATACAGTTAATTAAGTTTGAAAATCTATTCATAAAATATTGAAAATCGACTGATTGTTGAGATTTAAAAATTAAAATCGACTGCAAAACAATAAATCGATTCTCATTCACTCTAAGCATTCATATAACTCAAACGGGGTTTAATAATGCGATGCATTTTTGAATGGTCAGGGGGATATAATCAGGGATTGCCAAGGAGAGGGGTTGACCACTTACCCCCTCTAAAATCGA
>JAQGCS010001799.1:0-12218 GCA_034702105.1 Fuscozetes fuscipes | reverse complement strand
TGCTCATCTCAAAAATTATACTCAAATCTAGTAATGGGTTCGAAATTAGTAACAATGTTATATTTTTCATGTATGACTTCCCTGTCCACTTTCTATTTAATGCGAACAATTTTATATTATTAGTTAATAGCAACAACAAAAATAAGGAATTTGATTCTTGCAAAAGTACTCAAACCTCAATAGTAATTAAGGAATCCGTTAACAAACAAAAAAAATCTTTTATTTTCTGCAAAACTGCAATAAAAATATGCAAAATAAATGGAGAAGAATGTACAGAATAATGGTTATCTAGAATTCGGACAGTCAGGGGCATTATTTTTCGGAAATATTACCCGTTCTAAAGTGGTTATATCTGTTTAATTTTTTTACTCCAGGAGTTTCTTTAGCAACCTTGGAATATACAGAAAATCATTATATTAATCTCGAGAAATGTGCTGACTCAAACTTGAATGAAATTCCGAGCAAATGTGTGTTGACTTCAATTTAAATATCAGAAATGAGAAGTGAGTTGAGGGCTGACTGTCATTACAGGGATGAATGGCTTAATATTAATTAAATTGTAGAGTGAAGGTAAGTTATTCTCTATAACTCATAAAATTTATTTATAGAAAGAATTAGAATACGAATGAGAGTAGAAATGAGAAGCGAATCAGAATATTCTGCATGAACAATTGATAATCAAATTCTTACTGGCCATCCATGAGTGAAGAAGTGTTGTGAAGCTTAAACGTATGTCTACATTGAAAAAAGTACTAAAAATAGTGGATCTGGTTTAGTGCCAAACTAACTGATTATCAAAATTTGGCACCCAATCAAAAATTACTGTTTATACAAACATTGGCGAACAGCACAGCATAAGTCTGAAACTTAAAGAGATTTATAGAATCGGAAAAGATTTCTGAGAGGAGTAAAGTATTACTTAATATTCGAATATCTTATTATTCGGCAGACATTGTTTGACACGAACTGAGAGCCAAAGAGTTGTTTTCAATCAAATAGAGATTTGAATTCTCTATTTTTCGACAAAAAGACTCTGCGTTTAGATTATACGAACGACTATTTACTTTTATCAAAATGAAAGGTATGCCACTGTCATCATCACCGATATCTCCGGTTTACTCATCAGAGCCACCACCGAGGCAAACGCCTTACAGACCAGTGCCGATAAAGAGGGGCGTAATTCCTTCTTATTGTCCCCTCGATTACGACTCAGCGATACGAAAACCCGACTCTAATACAGAGGAATATTTGAGAGAAAAAGCAAGAGAGCAGTGGGCTATCACTAAACAGGTCTTTACTAAATCATTTTATTTCATTTATTAACACTCTAATTAATCAGACCTACCGAACGTTGCCTCTTATTGAGCCCCGACCCAAAGTACGACGAGACTGGCCCACAGGTTCATACCTGCGCCACATGGAAGGCCCGTCCTGGCAAGATGTTCCCAAGACCTTAATCAACCCAGTGCCAAAACTTCAAAATGTTATGAATATGGTAATTGAAAAACGACTGTCAATCAAAATTATCAAACATATAATTTGTTAGTATGGACAAAAAGTTCAGCAGAATAACCCTGGAGTAATGCATCTACAATATAATTCACCCATTAATATGTACAGCGATGAGAATGTGGCCAACACTCTGACGCCGTGAGTATAGTTTTTTTTATCAAAACTAATTTCTTTTGCTAATGATTTTTCCCATAAAAATGTAGCCAAGAGTTTGGTTTGATATGAAAATAATAATTAATTTATTTAGTATTTGATTAACATTTGGGAGAATTGCTATTAACTTTAGATATTTCCCATCGGTTTCGAGCTCTCCCATAAGGAGACGGCAGTTATTAGACCACTCCATATGACTAACAACTACTGATCGGTCGCTTCGTCTTTTACTCAAAGATGTCATTCGCGAAGTGATGTTTGAGTCGATGTAAGACCACAATCATTAGACTTGGGATCAATTTCTTGTGTCATATCTATATTTATTCTTAAAAATAGTTTTATCTTTCACTGAATGGTATTTCTTCCTCAACCTCTACCCCTTATTTGTGTCAGTGTTCAGAACAATTATTATTTTTTCGCTTGATCAGAATTTTATTTAATGAGTAAAATTTGTTTACTTTTTTGACAAGAATTACAAGAAATACAATCTCTTAATAATTATATGTTATAACCAGACCATTGACTTTTAGTTATTTAGCCAGTTTTACTCGTTAATATCATTACCCATAGACTTGGGATCTTTCTCTATACTGAGGGTACACACACTGAGAGTTTTACTGTCGATATTTGTAAATAATTATTTTCAACTATTTAAGTTTTCCAGCCCAGGTCAAAAATGACTAAATTGTACAAATTTAGACAAATATAATAGAAAGTTAATTGATTATCAATTATTGCTTAAGATATCTTACAAGTATCCTTCTCAAATTCTAGGCTTGTAATGAGATAGTACAGTCTCTTATTTGCCGTCTGTAAATCTAGTTAAATCAACCAAATTTAGTTTAGTTTCTCTTTAGACCATTATACTTGGTAATAAGGCGGCAAAAGATTTGAAGAGAGGATGAACCTCATTTTTAAAGAGAGTATGTCGAACCACCAAATCAAATAAAAAAACCTATTATTGTGAGATTTTGGTCTTTATAAAAAACTATTAATCTGTGCCCTAGTTATAACTATTTCATTTGAAAATTGTGTCACATATCCTATGATCTCTACTTTAGTACACTTTTTCATTAATGGAAGAATAATAAACACAGATATTTGTTCCATTAGTTTTGATTAGTTCGCAAATTCTTAGTTTGAAATCATTCCAAAACACATAAAAGAGATATAGATTTTTGTTGAAATCAAATAATCAGAGAATTCCTTTCAGTTTAGTCATTGAAACACATTATTCTAAATCCATTCGAGTCTCGAATGTCTTTCACTAAATCTTTTTATATAATAATAAGATTCTCTATAATTATTTTGACCCGAATATAGAATATAGAGTGTGTGCACACTTTTCGATTCCTCAATTCGTTATTATTCAGTGATCACTAATAAATTTATCTAAATTCCAAGAATTATCTTATCTTTAACCAATTTTAGCAATTAATCTTTAAAGTATGACAAAAATTATAAAAACATTCTTATTCCTTTGCAATTTAACTTGGGTAAAATTTTCTTTCTTTATTTCTATTATGAATCAATTAGAGGTAAATTTTTTTTGGTTTAAAATAGATAAATAGATGAGTGATTAAGGTGTATTAACTGTCCAATTGGAAAGTGTATACCATTTGTGACATTTAAGCCAAACATTACTATGAAGTTACGGAAATTGGATCTAAGGGAACAACCGAAGTTTATACTGCCATTCTCAGCTTAGTGTTTTATTTGCAAATAACCCTGGCCAAATTATTATAATTAGCCTTAAATCGAAGAAAAAGTCGTAATTTCTAACTACAAGATTGAACAATCAATAAATGGTATAGTTTTCATTAATATGATTACTCATTTTAATTTCTATGCTTTTGAAAGCACGACTTCTTCAATTTAGAGATAAGCATAATAAACAAGGCCATACCATTTGCAGCTAAAACCTACGAATTATGATTCACACCAAGCTCAGAATGAAGATAAGTTTTCAATCTTCATTTGTTCCCGTAGATTCCGTTCCCATAACTCCGTAGTTAGTTTATTAGTTTATTTTCTGAAAGCAATAATAGATTTATTCCAGAACCTTCAAACACTTGAAACAGGGATATGCAGGGAACAAATTTTTATGTGTTTTTTGGGTGTTTCCGTGAAAAATTTGTCAGTCTCCTCATTCATTTCTCTTTATTCAGCTTACTATTTAATGCAGTCTTAAAGTATTCCCCCGTTTTACTTTTAAAACGCTGCCTATATCCTTTTCCTAAATCTTTGGTTGGAGGGACTACCTAATTTTGCAAACCTTGGCAATCCCTGTCTTAAAATTTATATAAACTATTTTATTATTTTATTTTATTTGATTATTTTTAAAGTCGAGACATTTTAGTTTTCTTAGAATATATTTATGAATCTTAGAAAGGTTTTCTATAATTAGTACATTTTATCCATTTTGTCATTTATTTGAATATTCTTGTAAGTAGTTTCAAAAAAAGAAGTTTACATTTTCATAATTATTTGCAGTTGAACTTGAATATATTCTTCACTAAATACAGAGAAATTCAAAAATTTTAAGTTGCATAATTTATGACGAGGTGGGATTTATGCTTGTTTTAATACATTCAATCCCTATTTTAATCTGTTGGTCATATTTGGGTTAATTAAGGATTAATTATTACATAAAATCTAATTTGTAGCACAAAATTTATTTGAATTTGAATTGATTTTTTGATCAATACTTTGTGTTATTCGCAACCACTAGTGCGCCCAGGTACTCGACCTCAGTGATATTTGCACTACAGGTGCCCCTGACCATCAGTGATTGGCGACTTATTGTACTGTAATTTGATTTTGACAAGTTTATCTGGAGGCTTTATACAATCCCCGCGAAAATCTCTTTAGTCTTTTTCCTCTGAATGGCATTAGAGTAGACAAACTAATCCAGGTTCAGTGTCTTTATTGATTTGTCATTTCTGAAGCCGACCGATCAGTCCAGTGCCACCGCGACCCGGTTCGGTGCCACCTCAGATGAGGCCGGGTCAGAGAAGCCATTTGCAGAGACCGATAACCGTTGATATAACGCAATCGCCGACCTATCAGTTGCTTCAGGAGGAAGACGAAAGTCGTGAGTATCACCAGTCAGATACTGGTGTTCACTCCTCACACAACCCTGTCGGTCACTACACAGGTCCTGCGTCTCGCCACTCCTCAAAACACTCGCACTCCCCGATCGGTTTGCACTCTCCCGCATATCCAACACAAACGCCATATTTCAAGTCTTTGATGAATTCGCTTCTACCGAATCCCGGATTTTGAAAAATATTAACCAACCAAGGCAATTCGATTTTTCAATCATTTTCAGTCTAAAATACCAGTACTAATGTCTTATTACAGTATTAAGTATTTCATAAATTCAAATATTGTTATCATTTATTGAATTATTATTATTATTATTACCGGTATTTACGAACAAAAATCTCTGTTCAAGACAAATTCTAAATGTGTTTATCCTGAGCTTAAATCACAGAAAATTTCTTCTCATAAAAACTTCTCTTTTATGAATTGAATAGAAATTTTTTGTAAGAATCTATTCATTTTAATTAATGTTTTCTCTCTTTGAAATTCTAAATTTTGTAAGCTAATCTAATTTCGATAAAATAGAATGTATGTAATTAAACACAATTGATAATGATGAACAGGTGAATTTTATTCAATTATTTATTAGATTTTTCTTTTTGTTAGTGGATATTTAAACTTGATCATTTAACGGATTATTTATGAATTTTTAATTTATTAATTCTGTTAATTGAATAATAAATTATTTATTTTGTTCCGAAATTGTTTGTTCGCACTTGTTGATTTTCAGATACAATCACTAGTTTATTAAAAGCTCTGTCGAACAAGGTAATATTCAAACAAATTTGCATAAGTTTTCATCACACATTGACTAAAAGATAATAGAAAATCAATCGATTATTTAAACATAGAAATCGAAATCACATCTCTGACCATGACCATTCGATTGGGCATATACAGGGATGTACCTGTATGAATTAGTCGGAAAGAATGCCTCATTTATTGATGACTTGGTTTTCCCACTTTGAGTCTCTATAGCGGAAAATGCACACAAATCGGTAGATACAAAACTTGTGAACTTTGTCTATCATTTAGCACATATTCCAAAAAATTCCTCACTTAGATTTCTCCAAGGACCTCGGAGTACATATACCTGGTTGTAAGGTCCTGAGATGTTATATCACGTGACTTTTTAAACATACAGAGTATAGATTGTATGAAAAAGTTTGAAAGACTTTATACATAAACACTTGAAAATAAAATCAATATCCAATCGATTGGTTTATTGGACGTTAATATAGAAAACATTGATATCTGAGTCATTTCATTGATTTATGGCTAAGCTCGGAGGACTATATGGCTCTAGGCTCTAGGCTCTAGGGGAGGGGTATAGGAGGTGGTTTTCACCAAACATTTGCCACCTCGCTTTGCTCGGTGGGGGTATACCTGTAATATTAAATTTTTCCACCCAAAAATGGAGTGTAGGGGGTAAGAGGTCTACCAGCTTGGCCATCCCTGCTCTTAATGTAAGTAGCGATGTGACAAATGAGGGAACACCTTCAATATTTGGCTTTTAGTTGGATTTATGGGTGTTCATAGGGGTCGACCTCTGACCCACTAGCTCGAAAAAATGTCATTCATGAGTTTTGACCCCCTCTAAATTTTGCCAAGTTTAACATTACAGGTATACCACTAGAAATTTTTTAAAAACTACCCCCTTAGAGCCGCCTTTGCCATCCCTGAGTTGGATTCAAGGGCGAAAACAAGAAAATCTGGATCAATTACTAATCTCATGATTGGAAATACAGCAAAACTGTCAGCAAAGTATCAACTTTTGTAAAAATCTCTTCCCTCTCAAACCCTCTCAACTGAAGCGCCCATTCATTAACTGATTAATGAGTAAATATAGCCCTGATGGAAATTTTATTTTTGAAGATTATTGCAGTAAAAAGATTAACTTAGTGACGGAAATCTTGTTTCAATTGCATTTATACTAGTTAAAATGTTTATCACCTACGTCCATGTCAATGTCGTTTACAGGTTTAGCTCAAGTATTAAGAATTAGCAAGAATTACATGAACACCATCCAGCAAATCATGACATCAGGACCAGTGAGCGTAAATTTCTACTTATAAGTCATATAAAACACAAAATACAATTCATAAAAAACTGATTTGTGAAATATGAGTAAATATAAGCTGTGCTCTCATATTGAAAATATACTCTGTTTGTATTAAGTTCGGGACCATTTCATTGATTTTGCTTTCCAACCGTATAAAACAATTCAAATACATTTTGATTTCTATTAATCGAATAATCAAATTATTTGAAGAATGTCTTCCACAAGCAATTACCACAAAGTTTGTGCTTTAATCTTGTTCTTCATATCGCTGTCTCTCGCATTTCGGGATCATTTGTATGAAAATCATAAATTGCAGACTCGATCGCAACGGTACTATTGCGGAAACAATTTAATCCGAGCCCTTCAATTCTTGTGTGAGACCTATAATAAGAGAAGTATACGCAACACATTATCTCAAGGTACTCTCATTTTCTTTGAATATTTTTAAGCTTTTAATAAACTTCTGATCTGAAGACATGTCAGGCGTCGAGAATGAAGTGATTTCTTCAGACGATGACATCGAAGCTTCAAAATATTCATTACTACTCAATGATAACAATCGCTTCCATCGTCACGTCAGAGGAGTAGTCGATGAGTGTTGTCGTCGTTCGTGTTCTACGAGTCAATGTAAGTCCTAATAATCATACCTTTGATACTCCATTTGAAATTTTAAGTCAGCATTGACTCACCAAGTATAATCAGTCATGATGGTTTTTACTGGTTTTACTGTTTATTCTTTTACAAAATATTGCTTTTTATAGAAGTTATAAGCAATTTCGAAAAATGGACAAAAGTTAGGAACTTTTGCATTTTGTCACCATATTCTAGTAAAACAATTTTGATTTAAATAGAGCATAATTGTGATAATTAGAAAACATAATATGTCCCTTGAAAATATCTTAATAACAAACATCTCGAATAGAAAGTTCTCAAACTTATTTTAAATAATTTTTAATTTTTTTTATCCGACCCCGAAGGTCGAGGACGACCTTCCGCATCTCTGATTATTAACAATATAACTTTATTTTGTAATTAAGCTCTCCATACATAAGATATTAAAATTACAAGATGCGATGACAAGATATTTAAAATTATTAAAATGTTTAACCAATTGAGTTAAAACATATAAAATGAGTATTAATTTATTTTCCCCTAATAATAGACTTTTTAGTCTAAAATTCTTGCAACCAAAATGAGTTGAAATGATCTTTTCATATCCCTCAGAATGCTAGTTCCAAAATTAATATACAGTCGAAACTATTTGAGAATAAAGTTTTCGTTTGTGATGTTTGGCTAATTTGATATTAAAAATGATTGAAAATGCAATATGACTGACATATGACTGCATTTGTGCCACAAATCATTACATTTCATATTTAAATTTGTTACAAATCTTAAGTGGTTAATAAAAATTGATTTTTAATGAATGAGAATAATCATGTTAATTTTATTTTCAAGTGTCTCAGTATTGTGGAGTGATTCGAGTGACCACAACTGCCGCTCCTATCATAGAATGAACTCAAATGGCATTTAACTTAATGAAAAATCTTAATCCCATTCGTTAATGACTTTGGATTTGTGTTTAGAACTCATTTTGAAAGTAAATAATATTCTTTTATATCAATTCTTTTTAATTAACTTTATTTATCAGAAATTTAAACAAATTATATAAAAATGTATTCAATATAAGTGCAAATCAACTAAATTTTAAAATAAATCATTTTAAGCTATTCTAATGAACTTACTCAAAGTTAAAGTAGTGTAATTAGTTAAACAGTATAAATGTCACCAAAGGTACATCAAGGTACATCAGTGATCGACCTAATCTCAATGCATTAATGCATTACATCATTTATATAAAACGCTACTCTCAATTGTAATGCATTTAAAACTCATTTGAATAGTGTATCACATATTGCTTAATGAGTTTAAAAGTCAAATGAATTTTGCTATATTTATTAAATTTTTCTTTTTGTTACAGAATATTTAAACTTGATCATTTAACGGATTATTTATGAATTTTTTATGTTTTAATTCTTTTAATTGAATAATAAATTATTTATTTTGTTCCGAAATGGTTTGTTCGCACTAAGTCTTGTTGATTTTCAGATACAATCACTAGTTTATTCAAAGCTCTGTCGAACAAGGTAATATTCAAACAAATTTACATAAATCATTTCTCATTCGTAATTAATCCTATATGTGAATTGCTTCCCGTTTTCTCAAAACTTATTACCATGTGCCAAACACTTTCACCTTTTATTAATATTTAGTGTTTAGTCTACAAATAGAGAAAAATAAACACAAAACGGAATATTACTAAAGAAAACGGCTGTAAGTTTTCGTTACATATTGACTAGATAATAATAAATTATATTCATGTTGATGGGCAAAATTCAAAAAGTGTTTTAGAGAATTGATATGGATAAGCAGATTAAAAAAATAAAGTAATTTAAATTAAATTTTTGTGACTTTTGGTCATATTTTTCTCGTTATGTTTTGTATGTTATTTGTCGTACTGTTCGCCAAATGAATGCCTTTATGTGAAAGTAACGGAAATGATTTAAGCCGTCAAATATGGGTCGCATTTAAAAGCATTCGTCGAATATTTTTGATCGCATTGTATATAAAACTCATTATAAATATATGTAATATTATTTGCTTTTGTTATACAAAACAAAGTCAGGTATACAACAAAATATTGAGTATTTTTACGGTAACACAACGAGAAAATAAGTTACCACGACTACCGGCGCAATAAATATTGTATTAATGACAATTCTTTGCCAGAAATTTGTTTTCTAAAGTCTGACAACAAATCTATTGATTGAATAGATTTGATTCAGTGGCGTATTTGAGTTGTATTGAAATCTTTGATGTTTTTGGCGAAAATTAATTGAATGATAAAATTTAACGAATATTTGAATAGCTTTCCTTTTGTGACATTCAATAGATTTCCAATTTAGTTCAGTTTAGTTTATTTTAGGAAATGTATGGTATGTTTGTGTGGAAGAGCTCTTATTAATACCAAATGCTATAAACATATAAATCAATTAGAAAACGACTTAAAGTTTTGCACTACAACTCAATTTGATTCTTGGCTTATATGTTCTTCTACTTCTCTAATCACTACATGACCATGTTCTGAGCCGTTGACCAACACTGGTGCTGACAAAGCAGTCAAAACATTCAATTATTAATAATTGTAACATCAATACCAAAGTTGACTATCAAACTCAAAATGTGCAAGATATATTTCTCAAATTCACATTCCATTTTCAACTTGTTGTTCACTACATTTACGAAGTAGTATATAGTTTTTGAATGAAATATGTTTGATTAAACGTTTGACCCTTCAGTTCATTTGCTCCAAATATTTTGAACTAAATCTATGATTTTGTTAAAATACGTGACAATTAATTGATTTGCCATGTTAAATTAAAACTTGTGTTTAAATTGTTTGTATGAGTGTTGGAAATTCAATTATGATTTATTTGTGGACTATTTGTGTGATGTCACTCTTCTTTCCTATCACCAAGGGAGAGTCAAATAATGAATTGATAATAACCATGGCAATAATTTATTAATATTCAATAATGACTTTATTATATAATAAAGATTTATTCTTGAAGTACTTAGAAAAATATTTCTGATAAAAATAGGTAAAGAGTCAAAAAGAGTGGCCGAGTATTCAAAGATATTTGTTCGACAAACTTATATTTTTCTTATCCCCTTATATTAATGCTGGATAACGGAGAATTTACATTGTGATTCACTATTTATTTGTATAATTATTACCTAGATGAATATTTTATTAAAATGAAGAAAAAGAAATTAATAGTCCATCTTTGTATAAGCGCAATAATCCTGCTCATAACCATATTAAGTGTAAATAAAATGCTAATTTACCTGAGTTTAACTCAATGTGATTGGCCCTCATATACACCAAAAGAACAAAATCAGACAAAAGTGATGTTTATATCAGATTTACATTTGGATACAAACACTTTGTGGACAATTTTGGACAATAAACTTAGAGAGTGGGAAATGCGCTCCACTTTTAATTATGCCATCAGTTTATTCAGACCCGAAGTGATCTTTATTTTGGGGGATGTGTTCGATGAGGGGGAGAGGGCTGACGACCAGGCATTTGAAACATTTGTCAATAGACTCAAACAATTGTTTTCTCGTAAGTATTGCCTCTTTGTGTTCAGTTTAATAACTTTTCTTTTTCTTTATTTATTTTTTTGAAGATTTATTTATTATTTGTTTCCTTATTTCAATTAAAGGGTGACAATTAATTATTTTCCTAAGTTTGTCTTGAGCACAGCTCAGGTATGCAGAAAGGTATGTCATGTTTTACCATGCGGCTAAAATGTAGAGTGTTTGTGTTTAAAATGAATATGAATTCAAAACTGAATAAGGTTGCGTTCTGTCCTTATAGACAGTTTTAACTTATAGGAGCAAAAAGTGGCTCGGACAGATTTTAAGAAAAATCCAGACCTAACCAAGAATGAAAATAATTTTTAATTTTTCTTAGCATTTATATAAACATTGAATTTAGGGTTACCTGAAAACAATAGTTTATTTGTGTATGAGCCAATTTAGGAAGGCTGGCCCTTAATAAAAAGAGCATGTATATATTTCAATTTTAAGCTTTAGTTTGTAACCCTCATAAAATTGTGCCGCTCTTCAGGAATATAATGTCTTTAAGTTCTTATAAGTAATGTGAATAATGATGATATTCTATACTTGATCTGGCACCCACTTAAAAAATTCCAAGATCCATAATCTGGTGAAATAGACTGAAAATAAGAAGAAGTACCCCCCCCCCCCCAACAAATTTTACTAGTAAATAATATTACATCTATCAGACTCGATCAAGTAATCTAGATGAAACTATTATAATCATAATCTTATATGTTCTTCTATGCTCGAGACAAAGTTGGGAAAATAGTTAATTGTTACCCTTTAAAAATAACCTTGATAAACTCACCATAATTATATGATGAGGTTTTCGATTGAGTAGTTCTTATAAAATAGAAAATGTCACACAATTTCTCAGTTTAATCAATTTAAAAGTTGACAAGCTCAAATGATGAAATAATTGCGAAACATAACATTCAAAAATATTTTGTGCATGAATGAATAATGTTTTCTCATTAGTACAAGATGATTGGTCTGTCGACAACGAAATACTAGTTTATATATTTAATGGCAATCATGACATTGGTTTTCACTACACAATGAATGAAAATTTAAAGACTCGTTTCGATCACTCTTTTCGCACGGATTCCGTTAAACTGATTCGAATAAAAGACATAAATTTTGTTACAATTAATAGCATTACAATGGAAGGCGATTATTGTCACTTGTGTTCAGATGC
>JAQGCS010001798.1:0-12225 GCA_034702105.1 Fuscozetes fuscipes | reverse complement strand
TGTATTGTTATGCAAACTGTAAAGTTTCTGCACATCATTACAGTTTGCATAACAATACTCGTGGAACTGACCCTTTCGTATTAATAAATTGCAATACAAATAATCATATTAAGTCAAATTGAAATCACGAACGCTAATCATTGATTATTGATTAAACATTGAATACCATTGAAAACAACGAACGGTTATCGATTGCTATTGAGTTATGACTCGCCTTCACGACTTTGATTTTCATTTGGCTCAACCTGATTGTTATTTGTCCACCGCGTGAACAATTTGAAAGATATTTGCATTTTGTGATCAAATATCTGTTATTACTGTAAAATTCAGGCATTCGATGTCAACCATAACTTTCTATTAAACGAGTGACTATTTCAAGCATTTGAAAGATGAACGAAACGTTGAAACGTTAGCCAAATTTTCAAACTTGAATTCCCATTCACATAAAGTAAAAGTTAAATTGAGAATCGCCTTGAACATTTATTCAAATATGAGATTACAATGTGAAAGTGTCAATAATATTTTAGGTCAAATGATTTCATTCAGACAAATGTTCATATGATTGAACTAAATTTGAGTAAAAATTATGAATATTAATCGTAAAGTTGCAAATTCGAGAAAATGTTTTGTGATTAAGACTCGAATCACTTTTTTAATAAGATATCTGAAAATAGACAGTTGTATCACATTTGACCATTTTTTCATTTGGCTAAAGTCTTTTTTTTTTGCTAAAATTTGAATTAACGAATTCTTTCAAAATCTCATTTGGGCAAAAAACAGTGCCCCATGTGACTATTACTAGAGACCTGACTTTGGAGCAAAATGGTTGTACCCCGAATGCCTAATTTTGAATTATCAAGGGTAAGTTTCATAATTCCTAAAACCTAAAATCTATTCTTTATTATTGCTAAAAAAATTCGCTCACTACGAAAGTGAGTCCACGTAGAACACGTATCACTCTCCTATTGATTTGTGATTTAGACACCAGTTTGAAAAATAATTCTTCATAATCTCTAAATTTAATTCCTAAACAATGCTTATCATTAATCTCTAATCTTTGTTTTTCAATTTTTTAAAATATCAAATTAAGCAAAATATTTAATAATTGTTCAAATATAGCAGCTGATAGCCCGTAAAACCTTTTTCACTTAATTGCGTAATTAATGTAGCGTCACAGTTTATTGAAAATGTCTACATAACAACCAACATACATCACCCATTGTTGACAATTTTCTATACTATTGACTTATACAATAGTATATATATACAGTCTGATCTCGATTTAAGAGACTCCTTGGTGCGGCCAAAATTACTCCCTTAAATCGAATTTTCCTTATATCGAGTTACTTTAACATGACATAGAAGCGATTGGTGCTCCAGAATTCTGTCTCTTATATCGAAATTCCCTTAAATCGCAGTCTCTTAAACCGAGATCAGACTGTATTAAAATTTTTTGCTTTTGTGATTATTTAAATTAAGGCTTGATATTTTGAAATTAGGCATTCGGGATGAAACCACTTTGCTCCAAAGTCAGGTCTCTAACTATTACATAGTAATTATAGCAAAACATGTATCAAAAGGTTTCACCCACACCTTTTTCACTATGTTTGACGCCTTTTACAATACGATAAGTAAATAGTTGTAACGATTTTGTGTTGGGTTCAAAGTTAAGCATTAAATACGTGCAAATATTAAGATAAGGATCAGTGCATATCATATCAGATATAAGTTGATAAGAAAGAAAATCATCTTAATAATTGTTTTTCCTGACTTTCTATCGTTTGATTTAATGGATTTTCTATTTATTTAAATCAGTGAAAAATGTATTCTATTTAATATAATTTTTTGCCCAATTTCATTTATTGCTACTCTAAAAAATTTTAGCTTCATACAATTTTATCTATTCAAGTTTTTATTTTTCTCCATGTATTCTCTACGAAAGTTTTCTCTCTGCATTTACAAAGTATGTAGTTTTGTCGTTCTGTTCCGCCCACCAACCAACCCACTTCCCCCCCACGGCTGCCCCGCTAGAAGGGATGGGGTTGAAGCTGGCCTATGAAGATATGCCTTGGAGAGGTATGGGAATAGGTTAAGCAAAAAATGGACTTGAATCGGTCATTTTTGATGCGGATTTCAATTTGATAAAAACCCTTTTAAATTACTAAATGTTGTAAATGTAATGGGAATTAAGTTTGAACCGAACTTGTTTGAATACCAATCAGGACGATTAGCTCTTTAAAAGTATCTGCTTGAGAAATTATTTTTATATTTAGAATAATCAAATTATCAAGAAAAATGTAACAAATTCGAATATTCAAGTAAAATTTATCCTAATAATCGTTAACATATGGATTTTCTTAAAGATTTTACAAAATCAAAGTGAGGGTAAGTAAGTAGGAAGAGATTTATTTATTACATGCGGTAAATTCAAATAATGAGATTAACCATATCAGTTGGTTTTAACTTTTGGTCATATCAAATATTATAATTTCAAATCTTTAGGTCAATCGCAAAAATGTTAATTGCTGCCAGAATTGGCTTAATGGGAAATCACCAAGTTGGCATATACTTAATAGCCATTGTAACTGAGGAAGACGTTTACCTTTGAGTAATGTTTGATAATCTGAATATAAATTAGTGGTAGTGTTTGGGCACTTTTATGGTTTAAATCTGTGGTTAACCCCAATTACATGAGAATATTGTTTTAATGAATATTCAGTGAGTGTTCAATGAATTTGGAATTCAATATTCAGTGCAATTAATTTTTGTGTGAGTTGTTGGCAACACTTCTGGACTGAGTCTGTATTGGAGTGAAAGTGTGAGTGAAGTGTTGGAGAAGAAGTGCAAACAAAGCGATGCTCTGTTCGTATGTAACAAAACCATTGAGAATAATGTAAATATAGAATATCAGCGCATATTATGTTTGTATTTTATTGCACTTCCAATACGGCGCTGGTATCAGAGAACTGGTGCTGGTGTTGACTGTCGTTAAAGTTCAGTCTCAGTGCTAACGATTTTGATGGGAAAATATGCTTAACTTTTAGCACAGGTTTTATGATATAGTTTTGATGAGCGGGTAATCTATTATCGATTCCCGAAATGTGTTACGAAAATACATATAATGATAGGAAAGGAGTGCTGTTTTATATACCTAACAGAGCGAAATTGGCTGCACAGAGGGCTGTAATAGGGCTGAAGCAATGGAGTGATGCCTTTTGAACAGTTCTTTGCCGACTCCCTGCTGTCGTTCCAATGATTTTCCATCAAAAGACATAATCATCTCTTTTATGTCATACTAGAGGAATAGTACCTAATGTAGAGTAATGTGTGCTCATTGACACAACTTATGAGTAGTGCAGTGAAGGCTATCAAAGATACCAGAGTTTTAGGTACCGAAAAATTACTGACTTCGACGGCACTGGGATTCCAAACGATTTACGGCTTAATATGTGACTCAAATGAGACAAAACATATCTCTAATGCTTTACTAGAGATTAACCTTTGATTTGATCCAACAGTTGATTGCCTTTCAATTTGGACTTCAGTTCAAAAGTCAAATCAAACACTTAATCGATAATAGATTTTTTAATTTCAATAGTTTTGATTATTTATCGATTCGAGTCAATAATGATTTGGAAATATTTACATTTTTCAATGGATTGTTTCGTTAATCTCCATTAAAATGCTTCGAATAATAAATGCAATTCTGGTGAATACCCAGTGAACACATTTGCTGGAAGACCAGAACTGACCCTAAAACTGAATGCACAGACATTATGCTCAGTGTTTCACTTCATTTATTTCTAAACAGAGAAAGCTGTTGCCCAACATCACAGTCTAAACATTGAGCTTACATTCTACCTGAGCTCAACCAATCGCAATATCTGAAGCTGTGCACAGTGTCGGAGTTGAGAGAGAGAGAGAGAGAGAGAGAGAGAGAGAGAGAGAGAGAGAGAGAGAGCTGTGATGTGAACGTATAGTGAGATATACGATGCAACACATGTAGAGAACAGAGAACTGCATTTTTCTTTCTCTGTGAGTGACTCTCTTTGTCGACGCTTTTTAGCAGCAAAAGTCTCGCAACTTATGTTATATTAATGTTTGTCCTACTCTTTGACAAAACCCATGATTTTGCTCTGACTTGAATTCGAAGCGAAACATATTCATGAAATTGAAATCAGAGGACCGATCATCTGATTATAAGTATCGATCTTCATATGCCTTTCCTTTTGTTTTACAGTACTTTTGCATTACATCTGATTTGTAGATAAGTTTCAAATGTTATACAATAGTTTAGAACAGAATCAGAACTTCGATGCTTTGGGTAAACAATAGTATAAATTAGTGTCGACTCGAATGCAAATATCGTATAACTTAATAGTGAGTTATTTTACGACTATATGAGCGCTGATCTAATGGATTGACTGCAAAGTGTGACGAATTTCGTGCAAAACAGGTGTGTTTTGTGGATCAGTTTATATCGAAAAGTCATAAAACGTATGCTTTCAAAGCTTTAATCACTGTTTATGTGATCCAAAACTTAGAGTTCATTGTTTCCAACATTGCCTTCAATGCAAATCATTTGCTTTGATTATTGGAAGTGATTCAATTCAATGCAACTAATCTTCAATTGCAGACTAACGATCTTGCACGTTTCTCCTATCAAATCATTAAAGAGCATGAATTACAGTAAATTTTGTTTTTCATGTATTTGATGTCATCGGTTGGAAATATTTGAATGATTTGGAAAAAATGAAACACTCTTTTGAATAAATAATTGGAGAGAATTTGTTTTGTTGACGACAATAGCCTTTCATCGATAATAAATTATATGTGATTACATGGGCACAGATGCCAACCCTTTTTTGACATTTAAGAGATAGATCGTAGTCCATAAGGCGCAGACAGATAAAAAATGCCAGTAATACCAGTGCTTCCAATCATATGAAAGCCAATAGACATTCCAACGAAAAAATCTTCAGCGCAAGACTTCTCCTCTCACTCCTAAACCTCTGGTTATTTTAATCTTCAACTAATCAATAAATGTTTGTCATTCACTACAATATTATACCATAAGAACCGATTCGCTATTATTTTTAATAAATTATTTTTATTTTTTCCAAAAAAGACATTTCTTCGAAAAACGAGCCAAAAGTTTATTTTTCGTAACGAATGACATATTTTGTAAGAAATAAATAATAAGAAAAACTAAAATAATTTGTTTTAATAAACGGAATGTTTTCTGTCTATTGTCAAAAAGCAAGCGTTTATGCAATCAATACATTTTGTGATGTATTTCCCCACTGTTTCCCAAATTCGTATAACATTTCAATTAAAAATTTTAAGGGTTTCCCGAAATAGTATTTCCCTTAAAAACTAAAATAATTTGAAAATATTCACAATTTGAGTGAAATTCGGATAACATATAGTCTTATAAATATATTAATTAATAATAGGACTGATTTGTGGTAATTGGACTGGATTTGTATTAATAAGTGTTAGTTGGGGGCCCCCACACCCAAACATTCACATTCACCAGAATTGAAATAAGAGGATTGCATGGAATACAGTTTGTCGATCGGTGTCATCGAAGTCGTTCCAAATATTGAGGTATGGCCTACATCTGAGTGGTGAATCGAAGTTGGCGTATGATCCCCCGATACTCCAGAACTGGCAGCGCTCTGGTTTATGAGGACATCTTCTAGACCACCTAAACTGGTTTCGCTATCCATTGCCAGTTCACTTTTGGCGTAACCGTCGTCTTGAGGCGAATAATACGAACCTATAATCGATGAATGCATTTATGACCTCAAATGTCATTCGTTTGTCAGTTTCTAATGGCTTACCGTCGGGGCTGTGGCTCATGTAATGGAGTGGCGGAAGTGAAAATTGGGGCGAATCCGTCGAAGAGTCTAATGATTCAAATCAAAACATAAATACAATATTAAACTATAAAATAAGGAATGACCTGACCTTTTGATTTATCACTGGATTGACTTTGAATGCCATTGGATTCACTGCCCGCCTGTGAGGCCTGCATTTGCTGCTGTTTTCGTTGAATTTTCTTTAACTTCCAATTAAATGCAAATTATGTTCCGTTAGTTAAGCGCTCAGTCGAATCAAGGATACAAATGAAATGAATACTTACTTTTGCCCTTTGATTTTGAAACCAGACCTGGACTATTCTAACACTGAGTCCCGTTTCTTTGGCTAAAGTCTCCCTGACCTTCAATTTTATAAACTATTAATTACTTTAATTTTAAATCCAAAAATGTGTCAAACCTTTCGACACGGCTTTTGACTGATTTCGAAGGAGGCTTTGAAAGCCCGTCTCTGAGCGGTTGTTAGTATAGTTCGGGGCCTTTTAGGACCTCTTCGACCGTCTTGTCGCGGAGGAGTGCCATTAATTGGAGGAATATTCTGTCCATTATTTGAAGGAATAGGACTATCTGTTGGTCTTCCATTAGCCATCTGTATAAGAGCCATCTCTTTCTCAAAGTCGGGCCTACAGAAGAGTCGTCCCGCTCTGATTACAAACTGGTCACCTTTCTGTAGTTGTCGGCCACAGCCGACGCACACAAAACAATTAATGTGATAGACGTGATCTAATGCCCTCATAACCAGTTCAGTCGGTGCAATCGGCTCCAGACAACCCGTGCACTTTGCAGCGTATAATCTGAAAGAAAGTACAAAAACAACTATTCAGTACTTATTCTATACAACAAAAATGTTAAACCATAACATATAAATACAAAGTCATATATAATTGAATTGGTTTACAATTAAATTATTGGTTTAATCATTATTTTGAACGAAAGTAATATTTTAAAAAGTTTTTTCTGAGTAAACAATTATTTCTCACAATTCTCTCAATAAATTCAATTTATCGGTGAATCAACTCTCGATTCAATTTAATTACAGTTATTTTTGTCGTTAATTATGTTTTTATTAAACTCTATCAGAATTAATAAATTTTTCACTAATTTTTAGTAAAATTAATTCAATTAAAAAATGAATGCTTTCCAGATATGCGTTCTTCTCACCGAACCAATATCTTTATAATAGATTTTCTTTATTACACTTTCTTTTAATAGGATTTGAATAAATAAGTTGTCGTTCAGATGTAGTATAACCGTATATTCACATTCATTTGCATTAATCAATGGACAATTCAAAAATATTGATTAATTTTGGCAATTTATTCAATATTCTTTAATTAAATATTTAGTATTGCCCAGAATTTCACCATTTTGAAAATTTTACAGAGTTAACAAGGTTCAATTTTGAAAAATGGTAAGAATTGTGGAGAGTTGGTCACTTTATCAACCATATGGTTTGAAATTTTCAATTAATTGCTAATAAATAAGTGTAATATAATATGAAGTTGAATGGTAAGATTAACAAACATGTAATCAATTTTTTCCGTCTTTGACTAACAAATGAAAAATTATAAATCAATCGATAACTTATGAAAAGTACACGTATTGTAATTGAAATCAAATGCCATTTTCCAAATTCATAGCTACGAGTCTGAGGTTTTCAAAGGAAATATATTTCAAATCATATGTTTTGCAATCGAGATCTTCATTACTGAATATGTAGTGTTTGATCAACACATGCTTTTTATAAATACCTTCAAATATAAGGCACAAATCATCGAGTAAATATAAATTAATTAAAATATTCCAATGGAATATTAAAAACCAGGTCACTCTAACATGCTTTAAAAATTGGGGGATTCAAATTAAGAATTTGTTACAGTTGATTTTGTTTCTAATGAAGTGACCAGAATTTGCGGTTTAGTTGATAAGAAAAAATCAAAGCCATAGACATATTTAATCAAATATACATCAAATTAAGAAAAAATCATCAATTTTTGTTGTTTGAGGCATTTAAATATGTTTTGCATTACATTGCTCTGCATTTCATTCAAGTGGTCACAAATGAGTTGATTCCGATTTGTTAAAAGTAATACTTAATATGAATGATATATTTTTATATATATTTCCCTAAATTTTGTACAATATTTTGTTGATAACACATAATATTGATAAAAACCAAAGTTGATATTAACGAACAATTTTAACATTAAATAACTTAGGGTTTCGAGATATGGTTTATTAGAAACATTACTTCTTAAGATACAACTTCATAAGAAACAGATTCAATTGTACATTGTACAACTGTATATTGTCATTATCACAAAATAAATCAGCAATGGAGATATTCTCTTACTTGCTGAAAATTCTAAAAAGATAATTATTTTATCAGAAATAGATAGATTATTTATGTTGAACATAAACAAACAGTTTGCAAATATTTATTGAGTATTTTCGTCAAAGTGTATAATTCTTTGCTAATATTAATTGATTGAAAATTTTGCCAATTATTTGAAAATAGTGATTAAATGATTGAGTTTATGCTGGGTATTAGTAGATGTGCTTTGCATTAATTTCTATTTTCATTGCATTTGTGGATTAAATGTTAAATACAATTGACAATGGTAAAGCTCTGGCAGAGTTAGACGATTGGGAGAACTCCAAGTGAATGTTTGACTCGAATGTGACGCTTATATTTGTATATTTGATGATCGCATGGATGCTGTCGTTGCTCTGGCCATACATAATATAACTGCAGTCGTGTTGAGTGCCTTCCACTGCCTCTCATATATAGAGTATAAATATATACCAATATATGAGAGTCAGACAAAGCAAAGCGCAAAACTGGGATAACAAAAGAAGGAAAAGCAAAAAGAGAGGAATAGTTGGAATTCTTGTGATGCACTGTCTCTATGCCAAACAGCCTCCTGGCTTTGCACAGGCAATCGCACTGTAGGAGGGCATAGATATTGTGTGTATGAGATCACAAAATCCAATATCGCGAGTATAGCATAGCGTAGAGACAACCAAATATATAGTGAATAAGATATTGCCTTTTCTGCTCGCCTGCAGTTTGCTGTCCGCCTCAAAGAATAGCTCAGGAATAGCACACGAATAGGACTCACTGAGAACTGCATCAACACGTACTGCAAACTAAGAGTTTCACAACTTTTGGAGTTTGACTGCACTATCGGCTAAACAGTTGATCCCTATTTGAAAAGAAATTCTATTTAGAGCCCATAGAGTCAGGTTGTCATCAATTTCAATTAACCACTGCCTTCATCAACACCACTATCATATGCTGTGCAAACACTAACTGAACTTTCGTTTTATAGGATCAGTTCTATTCTCAATACAGTATTTTTGAATTACATTCTCGAATACTAATCAACCGGTGATTTATTGAATTCCACTTTTTCTCATCCAATGCTCTTTCAGATAGAATTCTATTCAAAATCTCTTTAAAAGCAAAACATTTCAATTATTGACATTTTATTTACTCATTCGGTTTTGCACTAAATGTGAATCAAAACACAACATTTGATTTTAATATCCCTTAAATTAATTTTGAAATCATTCGAAAATGGAAAACAAGAATTTTTATCTAACAATTGAAGTCTTAGTTTTTAATATCTCTCTGTTTGAAGAGTTTGTTTGATTGTTAGTCAAGTTCTCACAGTTTTTAAATTGAATTGTATTTATTCAATCGACACTTCAGTCCTCTCTCTCTCTCTCTCTCTCTCTCTCTCTCTCTCTCTCTCTCTCTCTCTCTCTGTTTTAAATAAAACATTTGACCAAAAGTTTTCAATAATTCTCATCCTTTGGAACAACGATTCATGTGTTGTGTCGGCTCCATATAGACAGTTGAGAAGACACGTGCCTAAGAAAGAGCTGAGCGATACTTCTGCTTCAGTGACACCAATTCAGTGCAATTCACTTGAATTCACTTTTTATATTAGATATAAGCTGTAGTTCACAAATCCCACTAATCGCCCAAAAGAGACCTGTAATATCCTGAGGGCGTCAACTGATGGATGAGTTGCCTTTGCTATATTATCATTGATGTACTAAAGCTACTGTTATGGCTGTGCTCTTCCAAGTTCGCATATGACTGGCCTAAAGCCTCATTCTATTGGAAGCGCTACATTTGCTAAGACACCGGATGTTTGCCGAAATCCCTGCATTACCCTCAGGAATGGCTCATTTCATGTTTTATGATAATCTCTTCTCACATATAATTTCTGATATTAACCGCTATAATACCCGTGTCTTCTATTTGTATCGTTTATCTTCTTTTGGAGACTTTCTTTTTGGTTGTGATTTGCATCAAATTTATCACTCATTCAAAAACATTACAAACAATACAAAAGAAAAATAATTATTAAAATTATCATACATTTCTATAAATATAAAATGTCAACGATTAAAACACTGTTCAATAGTCAAAATTGTATCAGTATACATTTTAACTGATTTTGACCATTTTTGGCATTTTAAAGAATTGGTGGAAAAAATCACTTTAATGTTCATTTAGAGCGACAAAAAGCATCATTGTCATTAATTTTGGATTCTCAGTTTGGCAAGGACATCTATTTTGTCAATTGATAAGAAAATGTTTTTATGTATTGTTGAAAGTGAGTCAAAATGAATGGCAATGGATATCATCTGATATGTTGTGCAGAGAAGTAGTTTTTACGGTAACTGACAAACGAAACAAAATTGAAATGAATTGATGAAAAGAACAAGGAAAATTTAATGTAAACTTTAGATGATTTGGTTTACAGCAAATGTGTGACTAAATATGTGTAATATATTTGCAATAATGTAACGATTGGGTGACGCATAGCATACAATATAAAGGTTTAGATCAGAGGCAAAGTTGGACTCTTTAAGTGTAAATTTGTTTATCTTTGGTTCCCAAAAATGGTTCGTATCTTATATTGACATTTGTGCTCAAAAGCAAACATCGAAAGTCGAAACGCATGAGCTCTCAGGGCTCAATCCATAAGCCATATGACACACAACTCCTGGAAAATTATATCCAATGTGTGGGAGAACTGATCAGAATATGCTGTTTATCAAAAACAACACAATTTTATGATATATTAGAAGAACACCAAAAAAAGGAAAGTTTTCTTCATTTTTGATAAGAATATGCATACAATCACTAGAAGTGGCAAACAATTTGTTGCACAGCCTCTGGGCGATCAATCAATTGATATGAGAGAAAGGATGGATAGCATAGCCTGTGCTAGTGATCCGTCACTGAGATCTTAGCCTTTTGAATGTTTTGCTACGTTTTCACAAATGATGGCCTGAATGAGAGCACTCCAGAAGCCATATATTGGTAGCGCTGACTCTTTTTTGAGTAGCATTTCTGGTGATGTCTCAATGTTTTCTTCGACAACAAACACAACCAAACGATGACTTAATCTGTTTGGCACTCGAATGCCTTATTCTTGTGGATGTATTCGAGAGAACTCTGTTTTGTTCGCTCAAAACTTTGAACAAACAAAACGGTTGACGTTATTTGGATTTGGAGTATAAAAAAGCCTATAAATAGTGAGCATAACTGCCATAAGTCCATAACTCCTCTCGAAATGCTTTATCTCCGATATAACAAATCCTCTTCGCCACCACTTATCAACTAAAGTATCAATGAATTGCTTTCACTCCAACTCTGTTCACTCTCTCACTCACCAGTGCTCTCACTCTCATTCAATAATTTACTTTTTATTTACATTTTTGACTTATATTTTCATTAAAGACCAAAATAATAACTAAATTATATAATTATTACAAATCATTGTCTATCGAAAAATTTGGCCTCAATTTTAAAAGTTGCACTCATATAAATCGCAACCACTTTCTTCTTTAACCAATAACCCAATTAATTTTTGAGGATATATTTGTACTATACAAGTTTTTTGTAAATAGCAAGTTTACTTGAAATTTGAAAAATTTAATGATTAGAAGTTAACTGGAAATGAGTTATTATGTAATTTAGAGTCATTTTTACCGATTAAACACTAAGTGATTGATTATCACCAAATGCTTTCCTAATAAGAATGTGATGACTTTATTTGAGTAACTGATCCGCAATCAAACAGGCAGTAGATTCTTATCAAATTTTTATTCCAACTCTGGCCACAAATATAGAGAACAGTCACCACATGGATGGGTTTAAAAAACTAAGAGCTGATGTGGTTGTGATAGTAATCAAGTTTGCAATCATTTTATCGTCTCATATATCAGAAGACATTTCATTTTTTATATTTTGACTCTACAGTAGTTTTTATGGCTGAGCGCCGAATGTGAGGCATGTTCTTTAAGGTATGTCACGAAT
>JAQGCS010001797.1:0-12227 GCA_034702105.1 Fuscozetes fuscipes | reverse complement strand
TTGCCTTGGAGAGAAATGGGGATGAAGCTGGCCTATAGGGATATGACTTGGAGAGAAATAATGATTAGGCTGGCTCACGAGGATATGCTTTGGAGCTCTTAGAGATAGATTGTCAATAGGCTAATCAAAAAAGGATGTGAAACAGCCATTTTTGATGGAGATTTCATTTGGATGTAAACGTAGTGGGAATTAGGTTTGATCCGAACCCTTGTTTGTTAACTCTTTTAATCGAAATTCTTTTGTTTGTATCTTGTTCATTAGCTCGATTCAACTAATTGTCTCCAATACTACATTACTGTATTAATAAATAACTCTCAAAATTATAAATTATTGTTAACTTTTATTTAAAAAAAAATTTAATTTAATTTCCGAAGAATTTTATTAACAATTAATGAGTTTAAAAGAAATTGAATTAAATTAACGCAAAATAACATTTGAACCCAATTTTATCTTTCGTTTTCAACATCTTCTAAGTCGAGTTCATCCAAGTCCTGGAAGAGAGACTCATCCACTTTGACATCAATATCGATATCCGTGTCGTCGAGGAACTGGAGGTCAGACTCTATTAGGTTTTTATTGGTCTCAAAGAGCTGTTTTCCGGTCATCTTTTTATTAATCTCTTGCTTTGCTTTAAAATTTGTGTCTAATTTTTGGAGTTCTTCGTCAAACGTCTTCCTCCAGGCCATGAATGTCTCGACTGTGACCCGGGTTCCCTCAAACTTCTTGCGTTCTGCCTCTTCTACTTCCAAACGCTTTCTCTCTAACAAAGCCTTCAGTTCTGTTCGCTTTTCTTCTGATTTACGATTAATCCAATCGATGGCCACCGAAACCAAAGTGAATGTCATAACCATTCCTAAGCTGTTGTTGGCCTCCATTTCCAACATTTCGAGCAATTCTTGTTCGTCACAGTCATCCAAATTGTCTGATTCTAGTAATTCAATGTCTGGAATTGAATCCGGATACGTTTCTGTGAGTCTAAACTGAAGAACTACTTCATCTAAATTTGAGGACAGAATAAAGATTAGTTATTTTTCAAACTGTGTCACAAACAATGTTTAAAAGGAGTGTTTAAGTTTGCAAGTTCAAATTTGCAAATTTATATTCAATTGGACTCATTTGTCAAAATCTTTTAAAATGACTCACAAATTATGTCCGGAATATTATCCACTGAATTATCGTTCTGTGGATCAGATCTCACAAAAACTGTGAACTTCGGGAGCGGCTGACGACTGACCACTAATTCAATGGAATAAATATTTTATTAATTAAGTTATAATTGATTTGTGAACAACCGGTCAATTCATTTGAATAGATTGCTTCCAAAGCCTCCAATTCGTTGGTCTGTTCTTCGATATAATTCATGGTCTTTGACGAGAAATGACTGATCGTATCCTTCAATAGTTCAACACATCATTCAAATAAAATATGAAATCAAAGCTAATTAAATGAATTTAGTTTTCATTTGTTTACTAAAACACGTGTAAACACCAAATGATTGAGTCATTCAAATCATCAGTGAATACAGTTTCGTAATAGAAATTGTAGACATTATGACCTCAAAGTTGCCAACATTTGACACATTGACTGTCAACAACTTTTTTAAATAAAACATGTTTCACAAAACCTGTAACATTACTTACGAAGTTTTAACACAATTTCGATTAAAATCCAATTAAAGGGATCTAAATATTTATTGTTTGTTACGTTGTTTATGTTTAGTCATTTTTTAAGTCATATTTTATTTTTAAATCCTTTCGTGCAGTGATTGGCGGTTATAAATGTCACGTGACTTGTGATCAACGTTTGGCTCCATTTTTGTGAAAATCAGTTGTTTTCTTGTTTTCATTGAAGTCAACAATTGATGCCTTCGTTTATCAGAGCTTAAGATCTAATCAAAAGATATGATGAAATGAAGTTCAAAATACTTTAGATAACTCAGACAATAAGTAATTACTAATTAGTGAATGTCTTTGGATTGGTTTGAGTGATGTCTAAACGACAGTCAACTACCAGAAAGTCAGCGCCGAAACTAAGCGACGTTTCCGTCACTGACAGCAGCGATAAATTACCGACCCGTCGGTCCACCCGAAAGAGCCACAGA
This sequence comes from Fuscozetes fuscipes, assembly GCA_034702105.1. NCBI lineage: Eukaryota > Metazoa > Arthropoda > Arachnida > Sarcoptiformes > Ceratozetidae > Fuscozetes > Fuscozetes fuscipes. The sequence continues at coordinate 10,126 of JAQGCS010001797.1, read as the reverse complement.
TTATCAACTGATTCGCCAAATAAGTCAACAATTCGTGCGACACATCAATCGCCTATTAGTGCCAAAGAATCACCGAAAGTGTCTCAATATTTCCCGTCGCGTAAGAGATCGCAGTCATCGCCGAGAAATCAGTCATCGCTGGAACTCAAATACACGCGAATCAATTCACCGAACAATAAACTCTGCAAAAGACTTTTGGCCGACAATCCTATCACTTATGGAGAGTTTGAAAGCAGTTATGAAGAAAATTCTAACCAAGAATTAATTCAAACGCCGAGAAAACCAAAAGTGAAACCAACTGTTGAGACAAAAGACTGCAATAAATCCAGAAAAGGGATTGACTTCAAGGGATTTATGGATGACTTTGATTCCTATATGAATGAAGTGAAAGAAGAAGACATGGAATTGACAGCATCTGAAACCAATGGAATACAAAACCTTTATACAAATAGAGATCAGAATAACAGTGGCGTCGACTCTTTGACACAAAGGATATCAAATTTGGACACCAAAGCAGACACTACTAAATCTAATGATTACCTCAATCTCGTTCCCTCCCATTCCAGAGATGTCACACCGAATCAGAAACCAGTCATTAGAAGCCAACAGAATTCTATAACAAAACCTCAAGAGTTGCCTAAAGAAGAGTTGAGAGTCGAGTCAAATGCAAAACAAATTCAAAGCAATAGTTTTGAAGACGATTTTGACGACTCATTGGATGACATTTTGTCTCAAATAACAATTCCAATCGAAGATAAGCTCAAATCTGATGAACCTTCGGTTCAAAAGGCAGATAATATTCCCAATAAAGTGATTACAAAAGAAAGTATTGCCAACAATGAGATTAAGGACGAAGAAGACGATGGCTTTGAATCGGACGGTGATTTCGAGCGAATGCTGACTCAAATACCGAACGAAGATTTGGTTACTCCATCGGAAATGAGTGACTCAGCCCTTGACACCAGTATTCGAAATATGAGCTCCAGTTCGCTGTCCAGCTCTGGCCTCATAACACTCTCGCAGATCATTGAGTTGATAAACAGGGACTGACATCACTCGACTTATAGCTAATCATTTCATACAATGTATGACACGATTATATATTTCTCTTTTTAATATTTTTTGCATTTAATTAAATTAATTTACAGCAAATTTCTTTAGTAAATATCTCCACATTTGAATTGCTTTTCCTTTTGTCAGAACGTATTCCCGTTGTCTTTGCTTTTCATATATTTTTAGGGAAAATGTTTTGACAAAACATGAAGTAATTCATTAGAGGTATTTACTAATGAAATTAGTACTAAACAATTGAATGCGTTTTGATTCTAATCATAATATTTAATACTATTTCCAATCTTTTAATGCAATAATCGTTTCATACATTAATTCTTTAAATCATTTTTTTATTTCTTAAAAATAAATGAATAAAAATATAAAATGTTTTTCATTAAACTTATTGACAGTTTTGTATTAAATTAAGTTAATTATGAAGAAAATTGAATTAAATATGTTTTACTAACAATGAAATGAGAATTCAATTAATTGGAACATCGAATTGGATGTGAAGGGGACGAGTGATCACTTCATAGAACGACTCCATCGTGGCTCTGGTGCCGTTGAAGCAGAATATCTTCATATTTGTGCAGCACTTCATCAGCTGCTGAACACTAGTAGTGGTAACAAACGAACACTCGTTGACCAGCAGTTCGTGAATGAGTTTAGCGGACAGACCGCTCGCGAAGTAACACAAACCGTCGTCTGTGACCTGCGTTCGGCTCAAATCTAGGCTCTCGAGTAATGGACAGTTGTCGGCAATCGATTTGATGGCTTTATCAGTGATGGCCAGACATCCGGACAGTTGTAGTACTTTAATAGACAAACAGTTGTGCACAATAGAGTCCACAACAGAGTCATTCACTTCAATACAATTATTTAGTTTCAAGTGTTCTAAATTACGACAAACGGTGAACATAGGGCTGAGTGCCGGCACTGATATCATATTGAAGTTGGGTATTCTTGCCCCTAAGTCCAGGTATTTGAGTCGACGGCACTTACTTCTAATCAGATTTATAGTGAAATCACTTTTAAGACAATTATAGAGATTTAGTTCTAATAATTCACTATTTATTAAATAACCGATATTTTCATCGCTCAGTAGTTCCCGTCGGCCCAAAGACTGAACGAGTCTGACCTTCAAAGTGATGGGCAATTCACTAATCATAAGCCAAAACTTTTTCCATTCAAACAGTTTTCTGGCGTCACATTTAGCACAAGTATTGAGCACTACATAAAAACTTGAGTCCAAAAGAGTCAACGGAAGGCTTTCAGTCATTTTCTGTAAGAAATTAATTGAATTCTAATCTCGAAATTGAATCTATATTTTAATAAATTAAATATTTTATTAAAAACTATAAAAATATTAATAGAATTGAATCTATATTTTGTTGAACACAAACATATTTAATTGAAAAAATTGTCTATTTTTTAACAAAGATTAAGAGTCTCTCAATTAGAAGTTAGCTACTTATCAAATAGTACCAGCTCAAAGCAATGAAATATTTGCGAAGTTCAGTTAAATTACTTAATCTCTTTGAGTCAATTGACTGCAAAACCAGTCATTTTTCTGATGGCTTTGTTTTGATCCGAGTCACTCATATATCGATAAGAATTAAATTCCATGGTAAAACTGGCGGTGCCTGAGGTCAGAGTTCGTATAAAAGTTGAGTAATTGACTAATTCAGAGAGAGGTGTCAATGCGTTGATTAGTCGGAGATCCGCTTTGGTCTGCATTTCTCCGATTTGACTGCGACGGGTCGACAAATCACTGATTATGGAACCGATATATCTCTCGGGAGTAGTTATCTCGAGAGTCATATATGGTTCCAATAATTGTGGCGATGCTTTGCGTAGACTATTAGCGATACACTGACTCACTGTAGACATAATCATTGGTATTGAAGTCCTGGAAGTGCTTTCAAACCACAATAAGTCAACAGAAGTGTCGATCACAGGAAAGGACAGAATTGGGCCAAAATCAAAAGCATTGCGAACACCCGTTTCAATGGCCCTCAAGTGGTCTTCTCTTAATTTTCCCAAATCATTATCTTTAGTGACAACGACGCGAACCAATTGATTGTTCGCTGACTTCTTCATGGATTTTGGTTTAATTCTTAACTGAACTTTGATTTTGTTTTTGTTTCCACCGATCATTTTGTCCACTTCTAGACTCTCGACAACAGATTCGGCGATCGTTTCTCGATATGAGACTTGAAGTGGACCAAGATATGCTTCCACTCCATACTCTTTATGTATTCGGTCTTTAATCACCTGATTGTATGCATTGATTAGATTCAATTTGGGGCATGTATTTCAAATACCTCTATATGCAATTCCCCCATTCCTTTGATCACTGTCTGACCCGATTCCTTATCAGTGGTAACTTTGAAAGATGGGTCTTCTCTTTGAAGATTTGTGAGGGCCACCTCCAAGTCTTTTAGTTTAGAGAGTGAGGGTGATTCTATCGAACAGTAAAAAACAGGTTCGGGTACTGAGAGACCGGCAAACATAGGCTGAATATCAGTGCCTTTCGTTTGACACTTCTTTTTCGCCTGAATATCGAAAAACAGATTCATTGAAATATAATATTAGTGTTTACTTCCGATCGGATTTCAAAGGATGTAATTATAAATGGCTTTAAACTCACATCAAAAGCAGCTGATTGTGAAACAACTAATGTATCGCCACTTATGGTGTGTACAAAACCAGTAACAACTGCTATATTACCAGAGGTTATATGTGATACCTCTCGGAAGTCATCGGCAAAAGCGATGTATAACTTATGGATTTTTTCATTTTTTTCACGATTAATGTTATGAACCGATTGCGATGTCTTTAGTTCTCCCGAATAGAGTCTTAGAAATGTAAGACAACCCAACCTTTTGTCGAACATTATTTTGAAGGCAAAGGCACACAATTTGTCTGAATAGAGTCTCTGTATTTCCCTAACCTTTTCCAAAGGACTGGGAAAATATCTGCAAATCGAGTCTAATAGCAACTGAACACCAATATTTTTATAGGAACTGCCGTATAATATGGGAAATGCCAACTGTTTGACTGTCAATCGTCTGATGGCGTTTTGCACGGACTGAACACTAATATTCTCGATTCTATCAATGCTTAGTATCTCTTCAGACAACTTTTCATCCAAATCACTGATAGAACCTATAAGTTCTTCGCGCAATTGAAGAGCTTTTGGAAAATACTCATCATTTGATTTGATAGGAGTTGTGATAAAATGTTTGCCTTCATTACTATCTGGAGGCCAGACATGAGATTCCATTGCAATCAAATCGATGACACCATAAAAGCCTTTAGAGTTTTTAAGAGGAATTTGTATCGGAAGGGGTTTTACTCCTAATTTGTGACGAATACTATTTAAACAGTCGGACACATTCACTGATGATTTGTCCATTTTATTCAAGTAAATGATTCTGGCAATATTATATCGGTTTGCCTGCGACCAAACAGTCAGAGTTTGCGCTTCGACACCGGCTGAGGCATCCAAAATAGTGACGGCCCCATCCAATACACTGAGCGCTCGTTCCACCTCAACGGTGAAGTCCACGTGTCCGGGAGTGTCGATTAGGTTAATTTGGTGGCGCTTCCAGTCAAATGTGACCGAAGCTGAAGTAATTGTTATTCCCCTCTCCCTTTCCTGCGCCAAATAGTCCATAACAGTGTCCCCGTCGTGTACTTCCCCCATAATAGAAGTCTGACCCGAATAATAGAGCATTCTTTCTGTTGTTGTGGTCTTCCCGGCGTCGATGTGTGCAATAATACCAACATTTCTAATAGTCGTTGGGTCAGACTTGGGCTCAAATGTTCGCCGATGTGAACAATAATAGCGTTTCAATACTTGTCGTAAAATTGATTGGATTTTGGGCCGCATTTGTAAACTGATCTGAAGACTGAAGAATTGATTTTCAAATTGATTTATCGGTGATTTTTCATTCAATTAGTGATACAAATGACATGAATTTAGTGCAAAATTAGACCAATTTTTAGTAATTAATTCAAAGCAAAAACTTTTAGTGTTTCTAAACATCAATCAATTGCAACAAAAATTGTAATTTAATTAAATTAAATGTGATTTGAATTACTGTTTTGTATTCAACAAAATATTTGATATAATTTTCTTAGAATTTTAACTCATCCATCAAAATTCAGTGAACTCTTTCACAAATAAGACATTCATTGGTTAAACTGATTATAATTTATAGTAATTTATAAATATTTTGATAAAACTTACGGTTTTTTGCTTTGAATTCACGTTTTGTTTATCGGATTTTTGGATGTTTTAAATGATTTCAATATTTTGATAAAGACTTGGCTTTCATTTGAATGAAAACAAATGCACCGAAAATATTGAATCATTTAATTGAAGCCCAAAACTGAACACAATATTTATCATTAAATTAGAGGATAATTAAGTAATTTATTTAAATTAAATGCAATGTTTTTGGTGTGAAAAATGTGATTATGTTTTGTTTTGATTTCGTCCCAAATGAGTTTCATATGGCAGTCGTGTAGTGTTTAAAATGGCTAAAACCTAATTAAATATTGCACTCAAATCAAACATCAAGGTTATTCAGCCATAATACAAAGCTACGGAGCTAGGTTGAAAACAACCTCAATATCTACCAAATAGTGATTAAGCATGATAATTTATTTCTAGTTTAAAGTTTGAAAAATTGATTGAATAGTTAGGTCCTTTTGAAACACTAATAGAGTTTAGCGCATCGATTGCACAATTGGTTGACTACAAGAGAGTCTGTGTCTGAGTTTGAGTGGAGACTAAAAATATTTTTGTGATTCAGTCATCGCATGAATTCAGACGACTATTACTACAGTTTTTATTATAATTCAATTCAATGCTATGTTTCATAATGTGTTTGATTTGAGACAAAACAGTTACTGCTCTTCATTTCACTTCATTCAGTAGTTTTTGTCCTTATATTCAATGAGTTTTGACGATAATTGTATCAAAACTTAGCCCTCTTTTTATAGTCTTGTTATAAATGCCTTCAGTTTTTGTGTTTTTAATGAAATGAAATTCAATTCAATTAAAACTTTGATCACAAAAAATGTTAAACCAATTGTTCCGTCCGTTGGCTTCAAGAAGCCATCAAATGATCATCAAATTGATTCCAAATTCACTAAAATTATGACTATTGATAATTCGAATTTAAAACTACATAGATTATTGTTGACTTTCAATATATTTAATAAATTAGTTAATAATAATAATATTAGTCATTATAGTGGTTTCGACAGAAGACTAGTTTCCATTTGTAATTCTTCCAGTTATCTGCCGATACGTAAATTCAGCTCAAAAACTGGGAACCAACCTGGTGATAGTGACTCAGAACTGTATGATGACGACGAAGACCTGTTCCACGAGCCGCCGAGGGTCAGGTTCGGCCTATTGAAAGTAGCCTTGGTTATTATTCTGGGCACTTATGCCGGCGCCATGTTTGCTATGTTTGGCGCAAATTTCTTGGAAGAATTCGAGATATTTGTCAAGGATGACGACGAAGAAGATAATTGACTATTAGTTAGTTCAGAAGATAATTGTCTTCTCTGTTTTGGTTCTTGATTTCCGTTCTTTCGATTCAATACTTATTTAGAATTTATGGATAATTTAAATGATTTAAAGTTTTATCCGAACATAAATCAAATCAAATGACTATTTCTATGATTTATTGAATCGATTGGTTGAACCAATTCTTCACATCGACTGAAGACAATTCTAGGCTCTAATCAAGTGATAAATCATTGACTTGTTTTTTGTTCACCAAATGGAAAGGTTTTGGCAAATCTCACATTTTTGGCCAATTTTATCGTTTTGTCTTAATTTTGATCCTAACTTTTGAAAAATCAATTTTGAAGTGTTTTCGAGCATTTGATGGAAGAAGCGATTGAAAAGAATGTGTATTTTGTTACCATTTTGAGCACTCATTCATCTCATCTCTTATTTTATTCAAAAATTCACATCAAATCCAAGAATTGATTGAATTAAACGAAACTCAAATCTAAGAATTCAATTGATTTTCTTTGCGAACAAATTTATAAAAACTGAAATATAAATGAGTTTTAAATCAAATTATTCTCAAAATTCTTGAAAAATGTTATCAAATTGTTTGAATGTTTCAGTTGTGAAAACACTATTCTTTTAAATCTCCGAACCTCTACTTAATTGCCTAAGAATTCAAAGAAAGTCTATCTCTTCCGACACAAAGTGTTTGAAATTAACTTAATTTTTATTATAATTAAGTTCTTATTGTTATTATAATTCACTGATTAAGAAAACCATTTAATAATATATTTGTTTTTTGCTTCAATTTATATATCGGTAAGTGTTTTATAACTATTATTATGGAATTATCTCTCATTTAATTGTATTTATTATCAAATAATTGTTCAAAGCGTTAAATATTTCGTTATATTTATTATTATTTTGTGTTTTATTTCTTTTAAAATCTTTTAAGTCAAACAAATGCCTAAAAATTATCGAAACATACATTAAACTAACCGCTCATTAAATAAAAATACGAATTGTTTTTATCTGTAAATACATTAAATTTATGTAAATATTTTGAAAAACTAATTAAAAACGACTTTTAAATCATAAGAAAATACTAATGATTCAAATACTAACCATTTTTATGCTGATCTGCAATTCCTTACTATTTATAGTATTCATACAACAAATGACTTCTTGTTTTACCAATCAATTCATTCGAGAATTTGAGAGAAGTTATTCTACTCTTCCGTTTCTCTAATGATATGCTCTCTAAGAGATACAAATGAGAGGAAAGACATGTGTTTCCAAAGCAAAATCTCTTTTTCATGACTCGTATTTTCAAATAAAGAAAAGCATTTTCTTTAGTTCTGTTAACAAAAGTCACAGAATCTGAAGGCGAGAGAGAGAGAGAGAGAGAGAGAGAGAGAGAGAGAGAGAGAGAGAGAGAGAGAGAGACGGGTTATCTTAATTTACGTTTCAATAAATTTGTTGTATTTACAGAAATGTCTGTAAATAAGAATCTAACGACTCGTAAATTGCAAGACATTTGATATTCTTATCGTTTCTTCACTTTTCTTTTTGGTTTCCGTTCGTAAAGATAAAGGATTTCAAACCATTGATATCTGTTTTGTGGAAAGATTGATATAGTGAAGAATCAAAGAGAATTTTAAATGTGTTTGTTTGCAAACATCACTAAATAATTCAAAAATTCAATATTTGTAGTAAAGCTAACGTTTGTGTCATTAATATCTTATGAAATAAGGCAATGAGTAATAGTAATAGAATTGTAGTCACGAAACAAATATAAGAACACTTTATCTGAAGCATACTTTTTTGCAGTGGTTCTGTTCGTGAAAGGCTTTAATTCCTACCTCTCCTCTCATCTTATATGGGATTTGGTCTTATTTTTCTCCGAAATATTGAATTGCTTTTCAGAATTGTTGGCGAAATGGGAGTACTTTAGAAATAGAACTAAGATATGGCAAACACTTTCTGAAAATGGAGTAAACAAATTGTATTAGAGCTTAGTATGCAATGAAACCATCTACAGCCTCGATAATTCACTTTTACATACTTAGGTAAGTTTAGGATTCTTTTTTCCCTAATGTTTTGGACAAAATCGATAGAAATGTGTGAACAGAATAATGAGATTCTCGTAAAATTGATTGCCAGAAATTGAGTCGGAATGAGTGGGCAAACCACTGATTTCTCATTGGTTTTGTATTTTCTTTAGTGGTTTAGTTTTAATGATTAATAATGATACTTACCTTAGTAATTCCGTTCAGAGAATGAATGGGTATTACATTCATTATTCTGAGCTAAACATCACATTTAATATTAAAAGAGGCGGATATTATGGAGTAATTGTTTGAACCATCCATACCATTCTGAAGCCACAAAATAAATGCACAGGTTTATTCTTTGATAATGAGACTGACATTTTATAAATTGTTTATTGATTAGAATCTAGAATTAATCTCGGAAAATTACAAAGCTTACATCAAAGTCAATTTCGAATAAAAATAATTCAAAAATAATATTTGAGTATTGAAATTAAAAAGAAACTCAAACGATCTTGAACTGCTGGCTGAAATGTTAATAGAATTCAACCTTTGTATAAGAGCATAGGCAGTAATGTAAAAATAATCCAGTTATAATCCCTTAAAAAAGGATCCACTATAATATACTTCAGTCGATTTTCGACCTGGTCATAATCCCCTCGCTAAGAAAAAATGAAAATTGTTGCATTTCAAAGAAAGTTTCTAAATTAATTATTCTCAATTATTTAATATAAAATAAACTAGGATTACTTATTAATTTGGGCTTAATTGACGAATTTAACTTTTTAATTGAGATTACGACTTAATTACATGTGCATACTTATACATTAGCTCAGTACAATGAACGAGGTTTGTATTGCTAGAGAAATTGCTATAGTCCCCAAGTGAACCAGTTACCAGGTTCGACTGTACGTGATAAACTGTGAATTTAATATTGATTATAGACTTTAATATTGATTAAAGTCAATCATATTTGAAGCCCCGTATCATATATTCTTCATATAAATTTTGAATCGACTTTTATTTTATTAATGAAAAGAGAATATATTTGGAACTAAAACCTGCGAAAACATAGAAAGTATATTCAGATGAGTTTTGTATACCTAAGTAAATATCGATCGCTTTGAAAGTCGTGCAGAAAATTCAGTTGTGAGCTTAGATATTTGAACCAACATGAGTTCACATACTTTAATAATTTATTCCAAACTCAGTTAATTCAGGCAAATATTTTTCCAGAATATTTTATTTTAAAGTATGTCTCAAATGTTACAAAACTCAAATCTTATCGAATATTTTAATATAAAGACTTAATTTAAAACTCAATTTTTGGAAACTGTTTGCAATGATTACAGGGATGGCCAAGCTTTTTGACTCTAGGGGGAGGGGGGTCTAAGGTTGGGGTTTTTCAAAATTTTTCTAGGGGGGGGGGTCTAGGGTTTTTTTTAATTTCCCGCCAAAAAAACCGAAAAAATTTGCCGCCTCG
>JAQGCS010001796.1:0-12227 GCA_034702105.1 Fuscozetes fuscipes | reverse complement strand
CCTAATATGGAGAGAGAGAGAGAGAGAGAGAGAGAGAGAGAGAGAGAGAAAGATAGCCCAGAGCTAATCGAAGAATATTTGAGTCGATATTATGTGAAAAGGAATCAATTTGCTGACCATTGCCTTTGTCTGACTGTCCATATGTCGAATAAGAGTCCGATTTGGCACTCATTTAAGACAAATGCAATATTTGTATCGATTGAACTGACTTTGAGCCAAATCTCATTTGTCATCACAAAATTTGGATGAAATTGCAGTCGAATTACTCTTTTTTGAGAGGATTACATAATTTCCTACAAAACACTTCTTATTGTATATCAAGTATCCAACGGATAGACAATAATTTTTCATTGAAATGGAATAAAAGGAGGTTTTCATCACATGGTTCACATCCATTGCCAGCAATCAGAGTCTAAGTTTGTTCTTAACCCAAGGATCAAGAGCATGCACTGAAAGCGAAATCAAAGAATTAAATCATTTCATTTCACTTTAGTTTAGTTCCATTTATTATCTAATTTTTTCACTTTTGTCTTTGAGTTCGTTTAGTAAAGGATTCGTTAGTCGTTTGAGTTTGTGTTCGGGTGATCTCAACGGCGTATGTCTTCATATTGACTCTGAATTTAGTTTTCATTCTCTGTTCACTTTATCTGTGAGTCTCTCTAATTGTCAAATCCTATAATTGTCTTCGAAACACTCTAACAATTGGGCCATACATACAACTCTTTACACAATTCATTTTGTCTGTCGATTCTGTGCTAACAATAGTGCAGTAGTTTTGTAGAAACAAACCTTTGATTACTTATCGTTGAGTTCGTAGTTTAGTTTGCTTTTACTCAAAAGAATACCCATTTTGAGTATCGATTGCCACCACTCTCACAGTATCGCTACAAATGTCAATGTTATTTCAAACTTGGACAAATGCTACCGTTGTCCCTAAAGGATGAGCCAACGCTCAAAATTTTCTTTTGCTAAAAATTCACATCAAATACCGAGGGATTTATTATTCAAAAGAATTCAGAAGAGTTGCAAAGAGCTTTATATTATTGTATCTTTAAAATTTGGACTGTATCATTTTATTGACAAATTTGATCGAATTTAATCGGATTGGGGTTCAATGGTCCTGAACAATTTAAAGAAATAGCTTCAATTTTCTTTTGCTATCATTATCTTGTGCAGGCATTGGCAAGCTTGTTGGTTTCAAGGGGAAGGTTTGCCCTAAATTTGTCAATTTTAGTAAATCAATTAGGAGTGGGATACTGAACGATATCCTCTATTTTTATTCCAAATTCGATTAAGTTTAATTTAGTTTATAGCTAATTGCATTTCAAAATCCCTCTCTTTTAATAAATAGTCCCGTAGTCTCTAAATGGAAGTTCCGCGGATTTAAAATAAAATTCACAGTCTGTGTGATTGAAGTAAAAGCTTTGCATGACTTTCATATTAAATCCGCGGGACTTTTATTATGAGACTTTTTATTAAAAGAGGAAGATTTTAAAACGCAATTAGGTATAAACACTTAAGCACTTAATTTAGTTCCATATTCTTAAGTCTGGTCACAACTCAAGAAATTTTCTCTGTTTTGGATCAACTCCTTGGTTATGTGTGTCCTTATGTTACTTTAAATTTATTTTAAAAGATAAAAAAGATAATGTTTTTTAATCTTGATTAATCTTTTACAGCAACAATAAAAATAGAGAAATTGAACATTATTATTATTATTATTATTACATGATTGGTTCAAGTATCTATATATTGAATTTTTAATTTGCACCATAAAGTTTTAAAGCCCTTCTATTTTTGAAGACAAAATCTAATTAATATTTTTGTCAAACCATAAATTGATGTCTTACAACTTAATTGTGCATGCTAACAATAGCTAACAATAAATTCTTTGACAAATTTAATCGTTAACTATGCTCAAGAAAAATATAATCTCAAGAATTGATTTTTCAAACTCATTATGTAATGTATATAAATGCGGACATATTTACTACATTATAGAAGACGTTTATTACAGCAAAACATTAAGCAATTGCTCCAAAATTTGTTAAAAAACCATAGAATTTGATCGATCGATAAATTACTTTTCAATTTATTCTAGGCTTGTACGAATAGAGTAATTGTCAATCAAATTCAATCAATCAAGCTCATTTTGTATTCAAACATAGTGCGTATTCTTCATTATGAAAGATATAATTATTAAAATAATGAACAATTGGAATAAAAACATAATGTTCACTGAATAATAATAAGTTAAAGCTCTTTTCACCTAGAGACATTCAATTACAAGTCCTCAAATATTATTCCTTGATAAAAATTTGACAAATTACAAATAAATTAATGTCGGGTATTAACTCATTTGTTGATAATAATAATACTAATATTAATAATAACAATAATAGTATCCAACATATGCCACATTATCAATATTGACCTAGTTCAATGGCTCTAGGCCAATAATCTCGATTTATAAATTGCACTAGAAGCAATAGAGTGATTTTCATTGCACTGCAATAACTGTCATCCAAATGAGTTGACATCGATTACAAACATTAAGACCATATAAAAGTCATAAAACATTAGTTTAGGTTTAGAAACGACTAACAAGGAAACAACAGTTAGCTATAAATTTTAATTCTATACTGTTATATCACTGGCTTCAGCAATCAAAAAGGAATTTTATAGGCTAATATTTATCGGTAAATGATCATGTCCAAGTTTTTACAGCCGTAAACTTGTTTAATCTAAATGTTAAAAGACTATGAACATTTAAAGTTTCATTTTTATACTTTTGATACTTTTTATACAATGATTTAAGAATAGTTGAATCAATAATAAAAGTCATGTTTAAAATAAAACAGATTCAAATTCAATTATCAAGGAAAACACAATTCAAACATTTATTCCTTTGTTTACAGGTTGAGTTTTAACTCAAAACTTTATTGTTTTAAATTTCTTGCAAAAGTATAAAAGCGAATCTTTCAATTTTAATATTCTTTTTGCAATTTGCTGATGGCTTTAAAAAGCTTGATTATGGTAAATTAACTTATTAACTTCTCTTTTAATTTCCGAATTCAGTATTATAAAATTTATATCAATATAGACCTCCAATTTATAGGTAACCGATATTCCTTTCTCTATGTTTTATAGGAACTCGATTTAAAAATAGGAAAAGAATGCCTTATTATATATATGAGTGAATAAGATTAATCAATTTACATACAATTAAAGAGTAGATAAGAATGAATTGAATTCTGTGCCCAAACCCTAATTAATTCATTCATTGGATGTAAATAATTGGGATTCAAGTGCGAGAATTGGTTGACACAACTATATTATAATTTGAGTCCAATATTTTCATTGCTTTTTATGGTTTGTTGGAAATGTTTTTACTCTTTTAATGAGAAGTCATTACCTTCTTGTGTGAGAGCGAAAGACTAGTGACATATGTTTTATATGCTTTGCTTTTTCGCTCTTAGCCTATAATGTGATTCATAGGACCGGTACTCGTGTTTAATGATGCAAAGAATCGTATAATGAATTTTTTTAATTAAATTATTTTCTCGAGAACTCAATATTAAATTCTTGTGCTCTCATCTGAGATCGAATTCGGCTCTTTTTACCCGGGATTAAAATACGTTCAATTAGCTTTGAGCTTAAGAAAAGCCTTTTTTAACAGTATGGCCAAGATGGTCCAAATTCTTAAGTCCTAATTGATAAATGATACTGTTGACAATAAGAATTTAGCTCATTTATTGACTATCAAATATTCCTCTAAGATTATAACAAATGAGATTATTAATCATGTGGAAAACTAATTAACTTGCTAATAATAATTTAAATTAGTATTTCTTTTCTTTTTTACGTTCATGTAAATCAAGTTATACCAATTTACATCTAGTTTTTTATCTATTATTTGCAAAGTAATGATAATAAGGAGCATGGAAAGTTAGAGGGTACACAGATGCATGGAAATCAGTCCTAGTTCGACCATATTTTAAGTAAAAAAAGGAAGGTTAACCTGATTTTGTTATTGCTGGCTGATGGCCACAATTCCATTGAAAGTAACTCATTTTTGGCTTAAATGGTTAAAATTTGAAATCTAGGGGCAAAGGGTCGACACAAGATAGCATTTAACAAATAAAAATATCATTTTGTTGTTGACATCAATTTGTAAACGAAACAAATGTTTTGATCCTCAGTCAGACAATAGTCTTGTAATAAAAACTAGGAATTACTTTTCAAAGCCTAATAAAAACTCAATTGATTTTCAATTAAACAAAAAAGAAATGATTTGATTGCATCTGAAAACAACAAATATCTGATTCAGTTTAGTAAAGATATCCGATCCCAGCTATTCAATTACAGCTAAATTGCCTACTAATAACCATGAACATTTTCTCCTCATTCCGTTAAATGACAATGTTTCAACTAATTGAATTTCACTTTACTTTAACTAGAACAACACTTCGTTTGTTCGTATCAAAGCCTTTTAAACATGTTTAATTTAAAATATTTCCCATAATTTAATATTTCAATTAAGTTTAAGCATGCTACAAAATCTATTTTAAACAAAATTGAATCAATTCCTTCAAAGTTTTAATAAATAATTTCAAGAATTTAATTTCTTTTTGATTTTTCAGATCTGGAGCTGAAGTAAGTGACCGAAAGTAATATCAAATGGATTTGAACTAAACACTATCGCGATAATAGTCGACTGTCTGTCCTCTCCATCGCTCAGCCATTGATGAGAACGAATGTGGGATCAAATCGTTTGAAGGCTTAAACACAGGATATTAAACGATCTTAATTTGGGATACAATCCAATTGTAAGACATATTTAGACAATTGATTGCTTTCTCATAAACATTATCATAAAACCAGTGCTGCGCACAGGAAGAGGTCACCCATTCAATAAATAAAAGTAGATTAATGCCAGGCACATGGGTTAAATTACATTTTCTTTTTTTAGCACGATGCTTATGATGCTAGTTTAGATTAAATAGCGGCTAATGTGTTTTCAAACCAACAAAATCCGAATCAATTTGATAAATTAACCATTTATTTTAGCATTAAGTTGGGTAACTTTGAGGCCTAGTAATAATTGCCACCCTCTTGCCATTCCTGGAATCGATTTATGACTTGTTTTGCATTGTTTTTAACGTCAAAAATAAGAAATGTCTTATTGTAAGTTCGAAACTCAAAATCAATTGCTTTTACATTAATTTCCTGCAAAACGTCTGCAAAAACAACGAAATAATTTATTTCCTTTGAAAGGAGCGAAAGATTACAATAAATTCATTTTGATTTCTTGTAATTATCTTGGATTCCATTTGGAGTCTACTTCTCGAGTGAAATATCATTAAATTCTTTGCGACAAAAGAGACAATAAATTAGGCATTAGTTCAGTCACTCGACAGTCACTTCTCTTTAGTAACGGATTTTTCATTAAAAATATTTTTCTTCGTTTATAGACTAAAATTCTTTCTATTATTTTTCGATTATCTCTATTAAGAAACTTTAGATTTAATGCAGTTTTCCATTAGAGAGAAAAGGAATGTTTTAAATTCAATATACTTTCAAAAGTAGAAAACTTATTAAATTATATTCTTATGAGCATGGTAGCAAAACTTAGCACTCCCACACATTTCGATTCAATTTCGAAAATCCTGACAATATTTGAGTCGATTTTTTAACAGTATTTTAAATTCTTTCGAAAATTGATCATGATTATTAATAAAATCACTTAAATTTTTCTGAATGAAGTTTGAGTTCTTTAGTTCATAGGAACAAATTCTACCCTGCTTACCTGACAATCTTATCAAAATTCGATATATTAAAGAAAATGCAAAGCGAGAGATCATGAAATTGTTTGCATCAAATCTTCACGAAATCTATTCATCAGTTAATCATTTTATGGAATAGAGTTAGAGTTAAGCCATTTCAACATTTTGCTCATTGTTTAAACGAAAGGCTATTATTTGATAAAAATATTTTGAAATATTCTTATATTCAAAGATTATTCTGATGTTTAAGTCTGTAATGAGTGGTATTACTGTACAAAACATTACAGCGATTTATCGATTCTACTCTTAACTGAGACTATCATTCATTTATTCAACAATATTACAGATATTTATATATTATTTATGAATCATTTTAAGTCTTTTATATAATAAAACATAAGATCAAAACTCTTCTCTTTTTCATCCCAACAGAAATACGTGATGTAATTTTCAAACACATTCTTACCAAATACTATTAAATATTATCAGGGTGATTATCAAGGTCTATCAAATAAACTATCCAAATAAATCAAAAATAATATAGAATAATAAGCTGCAACCTCTAGCTCTAAATGTGAAAATCGTGCTAAATTACCAGTACACTTTTGTGAGATTATCATTATTCTTTCTAATTGAGCAAACATTCAAAGAAACAAATCTATCTTGCATATTACGAAATTTTATTATTCAATGTGAGTCATAATACCTTTTATGAAAACTTTGTTTAACCAAATAATTCTTTAGACAATTCATATTAATGTGAGAGAAGTGTAACTCTTTCAAGAGCTGACTTGCTTTTGCCGAACAGGAAATCATATTTTTCTCGACAGTAATAAATGGGCCGATATTTTAAGTCCAACTGCTTTTTTCAACCCATATATGATATGAATTACAAAATATGCATTTAATTGTGAAATGCGTTACGAAAGCTCTGGAAAAGAGTTTTACTAATTAGCAGAGAGTTGTATGATATGGTATTATGTATTGTGCGCTCAAAAGGAAAGCCTAATGACTGAAATGAATGTAAAGGCAAGAGTATAGTCCTGTGCTATGAATTACGAGTCCATAGAATCCAATCTATAATTGTATTAACAGAAAGAGGAAAAAAAATCTTTTCACTGATTAGAGTCGGAGTTTTGGCCCAAAAGTTGAAATTTCTTTCCTTTTTAGAGAACACCACTTTCTCTGTGAGCGACTCCTTTGAGAAATGATTTTAACTTTCATTCAGTGCCTAAAAAATGTTCTTTTCTTTTGTCAATAAGCGTTCGGATGGCGAGTCCTCATGTATTCCATTAGTATTTTATTTTTATTGGCATTGCTTTCAGAAACTCATTTTAAATATGAAACTATTGAACACAAGAATTGATTGTCTCACAAAAGATTACATTCTTGAGGGCACAGCCTTTTCAGCGGAACGGCTCGACTTTTTCCGGAAAAATAAAAGAGGCTTTGATTCTGAAAAGAGTGTAATACTCACTCATTGAACACTTTGTTGATTTGAAAGAGCAATTAACTATTATTTCTCATATATTTTCTAAAATCTTTCTATTGGCAACATTTTAATATTACCAAGGGTTTAGTGGGTTCACAATTCTAGACTTAATAATAGCAAGTAAATCGATTCCTTTGGTTTGGTAAGAGTAGCTTTTCGGCTGCAATGCAAGCAATAAGTGTATTCTCTTTTCAATATACATATGTATATATACTAAAGATAAAAAATATTTGTGATGCTTAAAAGCCAAGTTTGAATTGAGTTATTGAACAGTGGGTATAATATAACAGTGGTCATTCAATTAAGAAGTTCTAACCCGAGAGTTCAATTACTCCTACGCTATTGCAATGACTTTTCTAATCTTAAAATGGAGGGTTTGTTCAATATATTCCGATTATTCATTCAGAATAATCGTCAAGAATTTAATCTAGACAAAATTGCGGAAAACAAATTTCTAATATTGTGAGCCATTATGAGAGCTTGCCTCTTGAAATACGTTGGAGAATTTTATTCAAATGAATAACTTGTTTAATCTGCCAAAAGAATATAATGGAATCCGCTGTGGAGTTCTCATTCCATTAATTAAAATTTTTAAATTAAGATCAATTGAATTCTTTTAAGTTTACTAAATGAGCTTACCATTTTTAAACATGTCGACAACATTTATCATTCAGAAGAGACATTTCTTTATTTTTTTTAATAAAACTGTGAATTTGAATATAAACATAGAGTAAAAGTATCGATATATTCTGAAGACGTTGAGAAACATATAATACTAGTTATTATTATTTCGTTTCTCAATCATTGAATTCGTGAGACTTAACCCACTTTTGCAGAGAGAAAGATCTGAAAAATCAATTTAAACTATTGGAGAGAAACGGGCGAACAATTCAGTGTAAATAAAAATAATGTGTCACTCATTTGAATGATTTGCTGCAAAACTCAGACCAGAGAACAGTTACCAACAGTTTATGCATAAGTGCCTCGATTTCTGTCAGTGCTTTCCTTTGAATTGTCATTAAATCGATTGCATTCTGATGTGTTTTCTCCTAATTTTTTTTACTCTCATCTCAGGTCTAAGCGAACAATACATTCAATGAATGCAACAATGATTTGTTGCAAAACAATTTCAAACAAATAACACATAAAATCAATTGAATCGAGAATTGGGTTACGACTCAAGAAATGGTTTTCTGTCAAAAACTTTATGATTGAAATTGTTTTTCTATGTTTCGTTGACCGCACAGCCCAACAATGATTGGCGCCGCTGGAAGTAGACATATGAACAGACAAAGACGGGGCTCTTCCCCTAATATATCCATCTCTGAAATGCCCGCCAGACGACTGTCCGCTCGTATCGAAGAGGAACCGGAGGACACAGTCAGTCCGGAAAAGTCTGAAGGAAGTAAAGAGAGTGAAAAGGATGAGAAGGAAAGCCCAAAGAGTCAGAAGACAGACTCAACGAGGTCTGAGTCACCCCCACAAAGAAGTGCCCAACAAAGAAGTGCCACAACCCCAACTGCCCCAACTAGTGCTCGTCGTCAGTCAATTGTGCCAAATATGAACGGAAACCGAACGCAGACGCGTCTGTCCATAACGGATTTGCCGACCGGCGCTCGGCTCAGGCAAAGGCGTAGAGCTGTAGAGATTACAGACCAGCGGACGTGTGTTCTCTTGCATTCGCGACTCAAAGGCATGAAATTAGAGGATATCGCGTAAGTCATCCTTCAATGACACGAAGAGCGCGCTCTGCCCTCAATTCTCCAAAATATTGTATCGATCGAAAGCAGAACAGAATATTCTGTTTAGAATTCTTGTCAACAGATAGAGAAATGAGACACAAGGAAGTGTTGAGCTCAGCATTTATTGGGAAAACTCCTGATTTACATAATTTTTTTTAAAGTAAATTAGTTATAAAATGATTGTGATCTTACCACTGATCAAAATAATATTCTAATTGCTATTTATTCATGAATTGAATCAAATCTTATTCTGAGCTGAAATTGCAATTTAAATGTAAGTCAATCCCCATTTAAACCCTTTGAACACTAAATCCTTTCAAATTTTATTTTTTATTTCAAATAGAAATTTAATATTTTCGTATTCATTAGATTTATTCTAAAGTGAGCTAATGAGAGACCTTTGACCTAGTTTAGTCAAGAATATTCTTGATTGCAATTTAAGTAATATTTAAGTTGAATTCTGTTGAGTGAGAGAGCGCTCCGGTCCTCATAGATTATATGACTGGAAAAAGAATGGTATCGGTGTATGTGTCCCACCCATTACATCATATATGGGAGCATCCCTGTGCTGTGTTATGCTGAGCAGAGTTAGTTGTCGAGTCTACTATTGGCAAGGAGAGAACGCTTTGTGCTCTCTATTATCAAAATCAATCATTAGATTCGTGGCTCAAAAGCTAACGAAGAGAATAGTATTGAAAACTGTTTTTTCTCAACGAAAACACAAAAAATAAACGAATTTCTAATGAATATAAAGTGATAGCAAACGAGTGAATAGACTGTATATCCATCTGATTAATTGTGATTCCATTTTGATATCCAATCGTTTAGTTTACAAGCATTAAGTGCCGAAGTAAGTGCATTCAGTTGTGCTGGTGCTGGCAGTGAGACCAGTGGTGGCCAAAGCGGTCAGAGTCACAGGCGTTTGACTGCACTCTATAACAGTTATGGAACAGAGTCTGCGGCTGTAGCCGAAGCGCGCAATATGGCCAAACGCAGGGGCATCCAGGCTGGCGGGCCCGGTACAAAGGGGCCCACATCGCTGTTCATATTCAGTGATGACAACTTCATCAGACGGCACACCAGATTCATCATCGAATGGCCATATCCTTTCCAAACAGATAATTCATTTCAATTCTTATTTACATTTCGTGCTAATATTAGTAACCATGCTAATATTAGTTATTTGAGTTATTTTTGGAATTTAACTTCAATTCAATCACAATCATAGCTAGCATTAAATTCTAGACCTAAATTAGTTAACTGGAAAATATCAATTGTTTCATCTTTGAAATGATTGTGTATTCTAGGAATAGCACCCGATATCTGGTGCTCAGTATATTTGTTGTTGTTTTTTGCAATGTCTGCTATGGATCTCACATATTATTTACCAAATATATTATCGACCTTTCCTTTCCCTACTAGTGCTCAATAATTCCGTGTTTTCTCTCACATTGAAAGCCATCAAAAATCTAATCTAAAATTTTTATCACAAATTTAATCAAAAATTCTTTTCACTCAATATGACTAAGAAATTAATGCATGAATTTTTCAAATCAATAATATTTCAGCATTTCTTGCAATAGAAAGCCAGGGAACGCCTGTAAATAAATCTGTTCAACACTACACCAAATGTATTGCAGCAAAACACACAATTTGAGCAAAAATAAAGGGGAAAGACGTTAGGAAACAAAATCCATTTGCCTTTACTTTAATTTATAAAATTGGTATTAATTCCGGGAATCACTGGTATTACTCCCGACTCATGTAATTTCGTTTAAGCATTTGTTTTGTTTCATCAAAATTTAAAACAAAATTGAATCACTTTTTTGTTGCTTTTTCTCTGCATTAATATTTGCATCTATTAACTATACTTCAATTACAGTAATTTACCACAACTACAATTGGTTAATAGCCTAGCTTGTTTCAAATAAAATAAATTACTACTCTACGGAAATTAACTGAAAGATCAGAATTATTTCGAGATAAGACCCAGTTGTTTGCACTGCAATCTCATTCAAAAAACATCAACAAAAATATAAAATTATTCAACAAGCAAACTAAAAATAGGGCATGCCATAGTACATGTAGTATAATATTCATGATAAGAATTAATCAGGTACCAACCAATCAAATACAATTAAGCAGCATTATTGTGAAAAAGACAGTTTTGATCGATCGGTTCATCAAATTTATAATTTTGTGACAAATAATTTGTTTTTGAATCAATCAAATAATGTTTTCCTTAACCATTGATTTGTGTCAACACTGTGTTTGAATATGCAGTGCTGTTGACCATTATTGCCAATTGTGTAGTGTTAGCACTGGAGGAACATCTGCCCGAAAAGGATAGGACGCCTTTGGCTATTCAACTGGTATTTACAATCATTGTTTTGAATCAAATTTCTTAGACTTTGATTAAGTCATTGATTTGTTAATCGAATTTGATTTTTTGTGTATAATAGGAAACGTCTGAGCCTTACTTTTTAGGCATATTCTGTGTTGAGGCCACACTCAAGATATTAGCCCTAGGATTTATACTTCATAAAGGATCTTATCTTAGAAATGTTTGGAATATTTTGGATTTTATAGTAGTCATGACCGGGTATGTCACATCCTCTTCAATCCACAACATTTCTAATCATTAGACATATTTAATAATTTATTTAATAATAATCTAATCCTTATTTTCCTTTAGTTAATAGCACTGCAAATAATAGCATTTACATTAGTATTTAGTTCATTGTTAGACTATCTAGCCTAGTTTTAGACTCTTAGTCTAACGGTAAAGATTCTGGTAAATTATTTGCATATTTTCTCACTTTATTCTCTCTTTTGATGTCTTGTATTGTCATTAAGTTTTCGATTATTCAATACATAAAACATTCGTTTTATTTATTAATGAATGATATCTTATATTCTTATCATTTGTTTTTCCAATCGATAGTTCACTTTTCATAACATTTTATATTAATATAAAGAGTTTTGTTTTTAAAAGAATATTAGTTTTGATAATAATTTTATTTCATTTCATTCGCTCAAAACTATTAATAATTTTCGGTTCATTTGTGTTTCCGAAGCAATTAAATGTCGACTGAATTCGTTTGAATCAATAGATATCAAAATTACAGTCAATTAAGTTTGAAAATCTATTCATAAAATATTGAAAATCGACTGATTGTTGAGATTTAAAAATGAAAATCGACTGCA
>JAQGCS010001795.1:0-12229 GCA_034702105.1 Fuscozetes fuscipes | reverse complement strand
TAATGCATTGAAAAGCTTATTGCTTGAACAAAAAATTTCTGTTGTTTTTTGGTTCTTATAATGAAATCTCTTTAAATCCTTGTTGCTTTAAAACTGTTGTCTATTCCTATAAGACGTTCAACTCATGTAAACCAGGGAAGCTTTTCGTCTCAAGGAGGGATCTAGGGAGGTAGTTTTTCTAAAAGTCGCTAAAACCACTTTTTGATACAAATAAGCACTTTTAGGCTTTTTTAAGCAAAAAAGTCAAAAAGAAAAAAACACATATAGGGACCAAGGTAAAATACAGGGGGTCCTTAACACCTTAAAGGATTTGTGGTTTCAGTAAAGTCAAAAAGCACTTTAGATGCTTATAAAGACTTAGTCCTATGTGTGAGGTAGAAAAAATTTTAGGAATGCCTCAATCGATAATCGACTTAATTTATAAAATGACAATCTTAATTTATCGACTTGTAATTTTTTGTCTAGCAATTTTTAATTAGAAGTAGGTATGAGTTTCATAATGAGAAAATGAGAGGTCGCATACAGCGAGTAGAGAGAAATGTCACACAGAGTTTGCGCGAGTGCCGTTTTTGCATGGCACTTTACTGAAACTGCAAATCCTTTTAGGAGAGTATTTTAACAATACCTTTGGGGAGTTAAATTTTTCAAATTTTTTTTTAAAAAATTCTAGGGGGGGGGTGAAGTCAAAATATACGACTCTAGGGGGTGAGACCCTTCCCCCCCCCGCCCCTTGGCCATCCCTGATGTAAACATTGTAAAAATCTACCCAATTTTCATTTACGCCTTTAATTAATTTGCGAAAACATGAAACTAACTGTAATTTAAGCTGGGTTAAAGTATTTAAATTAAACAAGTTCAACATAAAATAAGTGTTTGGAAGTATTTCCCTTTAAATTGGTGACACATTCTTCACTTTAAATTCTTTGTTCTAAATCATATAAATTAGTATTTCGATTGTTTTTGATAATTATCATACATTGATCAGTATATCAATATTTTATTTATATTTTGGAAATGACAAAAATGCCCTTAGCTTTACCGTCGGTTTACTTCGAAGTACCTACACTATACCCACACTATACTCAACCTCACTTTACATGTATAATATGCCACTATTTGTGAGGGATTATGGTAAGATATTATAATATACAGTGTTATTAAAGGAATTGGATTGTAGTTAAGAAATGTACCAGATTGAAAGCTTACACCTAATACAGATATAGTTTATCCTAAATTTGTTATGATATCCAAAAAGGAGACTCGAATGAGACGATGGGTTTTGAAAACATCCCGCGCTATGAAAAGTTTTGCAAATCTATTGTTTATTATTTGTTTCATTCAAATGTATTCTGATTTTAGAGTTGAATCATATTTCAAGTGATATTAGAGACTAAGTCTAAACACTTTATCAATAAATTAGTGCCAAAAGTATCAAAACCATTTTAAATAAATAATCATTGATTGCAAAATTAGTGCCATTAAAATCGCATCTTAGACATTTTTCACAACCTCTTCGAATTGGGTTTCATTTTCGGTAAATAGTCTTTGAAAAACTAAACTAAATTAGGACTCGACATAACTCATAGAAAATAAATAAATAAGAATAATGTGATAGAGCTTTTTTCAAATACATTTTTCAATGAGTTATACGAAAACATCAATTTTAAGGTCAATTACTGGATTGAGAGTCAATTATTCTGAGTCCAAATAATTGCCATTTATATTAAAAGCCTGCAAGAGCATAAAAATATATCAATTTGGCAAAATTGTCACAATTAGGAAAAGTTTTGAAATATTGAGAACCTAATATTGGTTGGACTTCTCATTTAGATATGAAGTGCTCAAACACTCATACACTCTGATGGGTTTGTGGTCACAATTTGTAAATGTTTTGCTATTAATGATTAGGCGTATGACGAGAACAATATATGGACGAGAAATGCAGTGTTCTTGCAATACAGATTGCGAAACAGAATATGAGAATATAGAGAGAAATTTGATGCCTGTCTATACACACAGAAGGAAAGAGAGAACAGAACAGAGCAGAGCCTCTATTCTGTTCGGTTCGAAGGGATCTTTATATGCATTCGATGTAAAGCCAGTGCTCAACAGACTTCTGGAGCACATGATTACTAACGAGTAAGCGATGGCCTGTACTCTACTCATGAAATATGAGAACCTAATGACTACTGCTTTGAAACTCTACACTATTATAGTCATCCTTATTCTGTCTCTGATTTAATAGAAGAGAAGAAATTCTGTCATTCGATCCTTTAGTCGCAAAAAAGACTAACTTTTCTTATGCTTAAACACCTTTTAATATAAACATTTACCAGAGATTAGAGGCTTAAAACTCTACCAAAACTTTAATCGTTTCTCATATTAATGAGAAAATCGTTTAATTCATTGAAATTAGTTATCTTTATATTCTATCAAAATTACATCAAAATATTCGTCACAAAAAATAATTAATTTTTTATAATCTCTTTCAGACTTTGAAAACATCTTTACTTCAAAACGAGGGGAAAATAATCCAAAAAAATCTGATATTTTTATTGTTTTAAATATTTTTAGTCAATTGAATGCTTTTTTGTTAATTCGAGACTTATATCAAATGTCATAAATTTGAGACATTAAAGGGATGTGATATTGAGAGCAGGTATGCAATCGTTTACTAAATACAAACGCATTGTCTTATAATCACTGCAATTGTTTTAACACTCATTCAATTGTTTTCGTATTGAAATCCAATCATATAAATTGGATCTATAAAGACAAAGAGTGAGCACATTCCATTACAAAGGGTCTATGAACCAAATTAAGAGACTGGTTAGCCCTGATTCAAAATAATTGAACTATTTTTCAATAAATTGAAAGTAAAACTTATAAAAACTTTTATTAATAATTTTATTTATTAATCGCTTTACAAATAATTTGAATTCGACGACAGTTTAGCACAAAATCAATTATTATCACTAAATATTATATTAATGGCCGCCTGAACGTCACCGTCGGTGGCTTCCAATGCTTGGAGAGCAATTATCTCATCATTGATACCCAAATCCCTGAGCTGTTGCATTTGTGTGGCCCAGCTTCTCATACGGGAGCTCACAGAAGGACCGGATGGTGGTCCAACAGTTGGTTGACCAGTTGGTGTGGAGGCGCTAGTAGTGGGTGCACTCGTTGTCTGAGGAATAGGTACCGGAGCACTGGTTGAAGGCTGACTGATTGACGACTGACTGGACGAGTGTTGTAGTGCTTGTCTTAACATATCTGTATATAAATTAGATGTGAATCCAAAGAGAAAACAAAGAAAAATTCATGCCTTGAGTTATAACTCCAGAATTATTCGCTGAATTGCCTGAACTCTGGTACGCCCTAACCATTATTTCGGCTATTCTTTGAGCGGTACTAGCATTTGTAGAGGGGGTCTCTGCAGACGCTTCCGAGTCATCCATGTCCTCGTCGTCAGACATTGCGTCTAAAGAATAGCTGAAATTCGAAGAACTTCTGCTTAAAAGACCGGTCGCGCCGTTTGTGCTCTCGTTAGCAATGGTTTCCTCGTGAAAGGTGGCCGACAAATAAGTGGCCGCTTCTAAAAGACAGGGATGTTTTTCCAACACTTTGTGAATATGAGCCGGTTCTGTTAGAGTTGACAATAGATCCGGGTCTTGAAGTATAGCTGTTGAAAAAAAGTTAATAATCGATAGAAAAATGAGATAATTAGAGGTTATAATTGACCCAAAGTCGTCGGATCTTCTCTTAGTCCGGGAGTGACAGCGATTAGATTTTCTCTGAACTCGGGTTCACTCAACTTATCCAACATCTGTCGAAAGGATGAGTCCATAAGAGCTGTCTTCAGAGCGATTACCATATGTTGAATGTCTGACTGATTCATCTTTTGTTTCGGTTCATTGGGTTCTGTCTCTGATTTGATTCTCTTTTCCTTTTGATTAATGAGATTTGTTTTGTTGATAACCCAAACAGTGGTTCCGTTCGTTATTTCATAAGAATCAAGACTTTTGTCTCCATTAAGAACTCTTCCGAAACACATCATATCTATTGGAAGACAAACTAATTAGTGGTTAATTTGAGATCTTTAATACTAACCGAAATTGTCTTCACTCAAATTGAATTCTTTTGAGACCATTTCAGACAAAGTCTTCACTTTGATCTTCATATCGTTGACAACAATTCTGTTGAACCTTTTGGTCGAATTGGCCTCAAATTTACAGATATTTACAAATGAAGACATCTTTGCGACGATTGAATACAAAATAAAATTCGGTTTAACTTTAAATTGAATTTAAAATTGAATTACAAAACAATTGTTTAAATGAATGACAAATCAGTTTATAAACAAATGATTTCAATAATGAAATCGATTTCAAGCGTTAGATGTCATCACTTGAACACAAACACAAACTCAGAATATTCTGTACTCAGAATATGTCACTCTGACTCACTCACAAACTAAAAGCCAAGTGACAGGTCATTTATATCATTGGAAAATCAATTTTTTAAAACAAACGTGTAATATGTACCATGATTTATTTTGTCTGCAAGATAAATGGGTTTTTATGAAGAAAATTCCTTCACTTGTAATTTGAAATTCATTTTATTTGACACTGATTTTAATCTTTCATGCTAAATGAGAATAAATTGATAAAGCTTATAAGCTAAATTTTGATGCAATTATTATAAATTTGAATCTTGTATACAATCCTTAATCGACAATAGATTTCATATTAAGTTTTATTTTATATTATATTAAATTTCTTTATTTTTGTGCCAAACAACTGATTAGAAGACAAAAGTGTCGAAAACAAAATTTTGATAAATAATTGTTTCCATTAAATACAGGAACCAAACGATTGTCTATTTATTAAACAAAATATTAATTATTTTCGATAAAAAAAAAGTTTACAATAAATTGAGTTAAACTTTTAATTAAAGCGAAAGTGTTTTCGACATCTCATTCACTGTTCAATTAATAAATGTATTGAACACCAAAACTATAATAAAATTCAAGTTTTTAAACTAGCATTTTAGTTGATCAGTTGAGGCTAGAATAACATTAGTCTAACAAATGATATTATATCTGCAAATACTTGTAAGAGCGTTTTTATTGTGATATAAGAGGTTTATTAAAATATTCCATTTGTTAAAGGGGATAGTAATGGAAGAAAGAACCTTTATTAACAATTACACTTTTGAATAAATGCTTTTCAATTAAATGTAGCATAAATTAAATAAGTGTCATTGAAAAAGAGGATAGCATAATTGAATGATAAACACATCCTAATATGTCTTTATACAAATTAATTATTAATGTTTGTCCACAAAATGTTATTTGACATTTGGTTATTGATAAAATTAAAAGGGTGTGCAAGGTATGCCTATTTTATCTCTTCAGAGGAATTCAATTAAACTTGCTTATTCGAATGCAAATTAACAAAACTGATTAAATGTTTGATTGAAAACAAATTGGAATAATTAGAACACAATTTGCATAAATGACTGCATTGTATGCAAACTGTGAGAAGAGAAACGTGTCGTCAAATGGATGGGTATTCTCACAATGATTACTGTGAGCTCACATTTATTTTATTGATTTGCTCCAAAACAAGACCAGCGCTGAATGCCTTTGCTGTCAAGTATTCGAATAGTAATAAATGGTCGAACCATTACTGGAGTGCATTAGATCTGAAAAATCTTTTCGTGCCTTTTCTTTGAACACTAAAATTCAATACATTTTGTTAGCGATAGAGACACACATTTATATACTTTATATAAGCGATAGTTTATGTACTCATAGCCACTAAAAATCCCATACATTTAATGCCAGTAAAACATAATTCTCAATAAACCGGGTAATAAATGCATTCATTTTTGGTAAACTTAATTTATTTCCATTTTGATGCTAAGGTGTGCGCGTCGTGTGTCGAGCTCACGCATCCAAGATAAAAATAACTAGACAAACATTCTTTTCATGCATTGCCGTTATGCATCTGCAAAAATCTCCAAGGGAATAGACGTAAAAAATATCTTAACTTATATCTAATGTAATGATGACCAAATATAGATGTCAAACAAATGTCCTTGATAAAAGTAACATATGAATTTATCATGTTTATTTTTGTGTATCTAAATACATGAATTTTGAAATTTCTATTTTGATTAAATAAATTTTGAAAAGTATCACTCATTAAGAATACAGTCCTA
Organism: Fuscozetes fuscipes; assembly: GCA_034702105.1. NCBI lineage: Eukaryota > Metazoa > Arthropoda > Arachnida > Sarcoptiformes > Ceratozetidae > Fuscozetes > Fuscozetes fuscipes. The sequence continues at coordinate 6,004 of JAQGCS010001795.1, read as the reverse complement.
TGAATAAATTCAAAGAATTTGGTTAAAATTGTTTGCCTTGGTGATTAGTGATCTTGGTCACATTTTGTCGATTGTGAACGCATTAGTAGGCAAACTGATAGTAACTACAGTTATTCACTTGCATTGGATGTGATTTAAGTAATGGACTCAACAATAATACAATATTTTCAAGAATTCATTTCTTTTTCCGTTGAAATTGAAATTCATTTAAATCAAAGCTCTTGAGAAGAAATTGAAGAAAATTGTTTCCTTCGGATCATTTGAAGAGAAAATTGAATATTTATTCACATTTAATGGATTAATATGTGAGCTAAGAGTTAGTCTTTCAATAAGTTTTTCTTCAATTCGTTTATTAAGAAAAACTAATGCAAAAATATATTATACATATATCATATGTATATATTGGATAACAAGAAGTGATGTTACTATACATTCACACAAATACAGTAGATACTCGATCATGGACCTCGCACACGTGTCGCTAGTTCGATTCTGTGACTCAAAAAAAATCATTCCTTTACTGACTAATGAGGATGTCCCGTTTGTATCCCTTACAGTAAACAATTGTAATATAAATCAAAACTTCAAATCAATTACTAAATATTAAAAATGCAAAAAATTTTCAGATTAGATATTGTACTAAGATAATGATAAATAAGTGGGGATTTCAACTAATTTAGTTTTAAAATGTTAAGAAATGTTAAAAACTTGTTACAAAACATGGTTTGTACAATCTTTATTGCAATTAATACTGGGGTTTTTTATACGATCATATCTTGTAACACTGTATTCTTCGGAACGGACTCAGGGACACGAACGTATATTGACTGTAGCTGAATCTGAGTCAGGCTTTAAAGATTCAGTGCACAAACTCACTCTATCCCTGCCATTGCCTCTCATTCTGAGCGTTTCCTCTCAACAGCACAGCACAGCTCATTCAGTAAAACTACGAATATAGCACAGGTTTAACTTTTGACTCAAACTAATAGAAAGTGGATTTCATATGTGACACGACTTCGTGAAAGTAAAGTTTCTCCAAATGATTGGAAATGTGTTGAATAACATCTTTGTTGGCAAATACTGTTCGGTCGGTCTCTCAAATCGATATAAAACGAGGCTTAATATGAATCCAATGTTTGTATTGATTTCACTTTTGATCATTAATTGCATGTGTTTTGCGGCCAAACATTTAATCGTTGAAAACTGTGACCTTTCGCTCAAGAAATGTACTATTCGTATGACCTGTGGTTTAGCACTACATGACTATAGAATTAGTTGCAAACAAGAACTTTATGGCAAATCTAACACAACTTGTTCAGAACTGTGCCAATTGGCAATCATATCGTTATCCAACACCGAAGAGGGCCGTAACTATCTCAACTGTGACTGTGCCGACAATACATACTGTAATCTGATTCGCAACCGAACCAAGTCATGTTACCCAGAAGTGGATCCGGTGTCCAAATCGTGCCGCATATCAGAGCTCTATTGCAAAGCGGACCAAATATGTGTGGAGGCCTGGAATTACTACAGGTATTTGTGTGACAAAACATTTGCCGGCGAAGAATGCACTAAAAGATGTAACGATTCGATCCCAATACTTATGCGGAACAAAATCGGAGTCAATGTTAGAGACTGTTCTTGTGATCAAAGTGATAGCTCTTATGACAAATGCAGAACTGAACAAAACAATCTCCAAAAACTTTGTTATGGAACTGATGTGTTAAACATTTCGATGGTTTCCAGTGCCGTCTCAAGCGGTGACACTTTCTTTTGTCTCAATTTGCTTTATATGATTCTTCATTTCCTTCGGCAATCCATTACTTCCTAAAAAGCTCATTTATATAAAAATTGTAAAATGAACTGGTCAGTAACGAATTGACAATGTTCGCAATAATAATTCAACCTGGTTTAGCAATTTTTAGGGTTAAAGTGATTTTTTGTTAGATTCCTCTGTTGTTTGATATTATTGTTAATAAGTGTTATTTATAGAAAAAAATTTTGCCCTAAAGTCGCATATTTTGATAAATAGAGTAATATTTGGTTTACTTTAAAAACATTTGTCGTCGAAATGGAATTTAGAGATTAAATGAACACTTTTTTTATTAAAAAAGTTTATAAAATCCAAATAACATTTGTTAGACTCGTTATAACTGCATATAATATAAAGATTTAGAATTGGAGTTAAAAATAGTTTGGAGAGAATTTACCCTAACATGTGATGCTTGTAATATGCCTTTTATTTAAATTATACTCATATTATTTACCCTTCTTTAAATCAATTTTTATTTGAGCTTGAATTACCTTGAAACTTTCTCTTTTATTTAAATTAAATTAAAAATATTAACATAATGGTGTTTGAGTGCATTTTTAGTGTTATTTTTGGACATTTAATGTTAAATTGATTTGCATTTAAATTCAGTCAAAAATATTGTCTTTTATTTTAAAATAAATTTTTAAAGTGTTCTCTGAAATCAATTATTTTGCTTTCTATGTAAAGACAAGTAATTTAATCGTGAATACAGTCGAACCTGGCTATATACCCCTCTTTATTACCATTCCTTTATTGAAGTTGCTCAATTGTTCAAGTCACTCTCATTGAAAGTAATGTTAAGGTAACTGTTATAATCCCCAACTCACTATAATCTTTGAACTTCTCTGAACCAAACCGAGGGTTATATCCAGGTTTAACTGTAACAACGAGATTATGCTTAGCTAAAGATTATGCAAATTGTAAGATTGTTTTTCACACTTGTAGTAAACGATTGATTGCAAAGGACTCTACAACCAAGTTTATTAAAAATAAAATTTGTATCAATGACTATATAGAGCATAGCTTCTAATAATTTTGTATTTTGAACTTGTTTAATTTGCTACCTGGTGCACTATCATAAAGATAACTTTTATAGTTCATTCTTCTTTGAGCTACAAAATCAAATCTACTAAAGTATATAAACCAGTCATACAATGCATATCTTTTAGCTAGTTGTCTTACGGTATATAATAATATATCATTCAGAATTCTAAGTTTGAAAGGTGTTCTTATTTATTGATTGAATGAAGTGTATCAAACAATAAACCTGTTATTATCAAAAGTGCATTTCATCTTATTCTAGTTAAAAATTGACTGTTCTTTAAGAGAAAGAAGAAGATTGATCCTCTTTTCGATTCACATTGAAGGGTACACTAACCATATAACCATGTTATTTGGTGTAGTTATCAAAATGAGTTTTATTGAAGTTCTACATTCAATGCCAAAGGGCGTATGGCCCAAATAGGTTTTGAGCGCGTTTTTAGCATTTCCCTAAATTTCTACCATACCTCCTTTGATTTTTTTAACTCTAAGAAAAAAAATTATATTGATCCTCTTTGTGATTTCGGTCTGAGGGATTCCCTCTCACTAAAGTCGCGGACCTTGGCCACCGTTGTATTGCATTATAATTGTGAGTTTGTACTTTCTCTGAAATGTCATGTAATGCAGAGAATTGTAATTTGTTAGGTTAATTTAATTTAACAAATTGTTATTTGTTCCGAAATATCCAAACAAAGTAAATATTGAAACTCAAACTAATTTGTGATGGATTAAGATCAGTATTGTCCTGATTAATTAACACTTTCTCATCAATTATTGATTATGTGTTGTATTATGTCTTATAGAGAGCCATAATTCCATACTTTTGTTGCTATAATCTGAATAAATGAGAGCTTTTCCACATTTTACGACTCAAATCACTTTCATTTGAAAGTCATCTCAACATTAAGAGGAATCCAAACACTGTTATAAATGATTCACTTTTTGATTGTTTTTTCTCATCGATCAGTAAGCTATAGAATATTTTCTATTAAGAATATCCAGTTCTTTATACCGATTACTCGCACCAAATCGTAACGGATAATCATGGTGATGAATCATTTTTTATTAATGAGCACGAAAATCAATAAAGGTTTAATTGAACATGCTATTGATCTTTACTCAGATCGAATCCATTATCGAGTAATTGATGGCATTTACACCGCAAACACTTTTTGAAAGGTTTAATAGAAAACCTTTTCGGGAAAACAAGTCTCAAAAATGAGTCCGATCACAAAAAAGTAAATTTAAAAACTTAAGCAGGAAATTGATTTCATACGGGATTTATTTGAGAAATGATTAAGTAATGGAATTATTATTTAATTCTATTATTTACTAGACTACACACGTATAGAACTAGTTACCCTCTAGTAGGGTTCAAATTTAATTATGTTACAAGTAAGTTAATTGAAAATATGCTGTTTACTTTAATAATGTAAAATTTTGCAGGTATAACCTTTGAAAAAACAAAGGTTACGATAAAGCAAATAGAATACAAATTCAAATGCAGTAAAACCTCCCGATAGGTGAACGATCGATGATATTTGCCTTGTTGAGAGGGTTCATTTAATTAGAACTATACTATTAGTTTAGTTTACATTTCAAATTCCATAGAAGCGCTGCCAAAGCCTTAGCCTTAATGAGAAATTGGTCTATTGAGAATGTGCTTAGTGAGAGATTCACTGTAGAAACAATTCATTTTAGAAATTGTGATGAAAACAATTGCAAAATTTATTTTCTTATCAACGGATGGAAAGGCTGTCATGAAATGAATAGACATCAAAACCATTGACTGTGTTATCGACGCTTTAATTCAGTACTTCCCAAAAGAACTCATCTAATGAGACATTTAGGAGAGTCTATGTTGTCGTTTATATGCCTTCCATAATGTGTTTTGCTTTTGCATTGTATTCGTCTGAACGACACAATTAAAGACATTTTTCGAGTCATTTGTTTCCAACATTTCATCCATCGTTTCTGTGGTTTCACTTATCGGTCGACCGATTCTGTTTCATATCCTTATAGGCTATAAGTTATAGCAGTTGAGAGCAAACTCTTATTATTATTATTATTTGCTTTCATTCAGATTTTTATTATTGAAGTGTTGTTTTGACCACAAATATGATTTCAATAATTGCAAGATTTAATAAATCTATACATATAAGTCTAGACAGCAATTGATTAGATAAGGCTTTAATGCATAAAAGCGATTGAGTCGATTCTCACAAAAAATTATAATAAATACTGAATTTTTATATAACTTATTTGATTATTCTATAAATTATTTAATATTAAAATTTAAAATCTATAATTTAAGAGTATTTTTATTTAACAAAATTTTATTTTATTTTATTTCAAAATAAATGAATTCTTTTTTGAAAAATTTAAAAATTATTTCTTAAATTATAGATTTTAGAAGTAATTTATAGATTAATCAAATAAGTTATTTAAAAACTCAATGATTATCATAATTTTTGTCAAAAGAAAATTCACCCGGAAAATAAAAGCCGGAGGTTTATGTGTTTTGGTTTGCAAGAGGAGATCGCATCTAAAACTTTTGCGATAAATCAATCAAATAGTTGAAGATTTAGAAGAAAATGTTAATAAAAAGTTGGGTTTATTACACGAATCGATTAACTTGCAACACATTTCGATAGTTTTGATTCCGGTTCACATTTATCAGACTTATTGCAAACCAACTTATGTATCATTTATTCTGACTGTTTTTCAGATTCAAATGGAATATTTGATCAGCACAAATCCACCCATTAGCATTCATTCGATTCATAAAATATATTTTGAACCTTGTTATAGGCTTTTAAGACATTCTATCAATTATTCCATTAAAAATCTTATTATGTTATGGAAACAATAGATAAATTGTATATCTTTCCAACACTATAGATATAGATACATGCTATACATTTTCCATTAAAATAGCTTTTTATATCATGAATATTAATATTCCAATGGATTCGAGATAAACACTTTATTTGAATAAAATATAGTCCCGAATAATAATAAATTCTTAACAATAAAAGATATTTTTCTTTTCAGAGAGAGAGAGAGAGAGAGGGAGAGAGAGAGAGAGAGAGAGAGAGAGAGAGAGTCACATATGCTGTGCTGTATTGCTGTGCAATATCTACAATAATA